>VWPU01002109.1:0-51574 GCA_013398955.1 Callaeas wilsoni | reverse complement strand
CTCGGTGTCCCCCTGGACACTTCAGGTCCTTTCTCACAGAGCTGCTCCATCAGGTCCCCCCACGCTGGCTCCTGAGACTGTTCCTCCACAACCATTGATGAACAATTTAAACAGTCCTGGGCCCACCAGTACTGAGCCCTGGAAACACCACCAGTGACAGGCCTGTAGGTAACTTAAGGTACAGCTCTGGAAAGGTTTGTGGGAATTCATACCTGTAAGGTCACTTCTTGTGCGTGATCCTTAACAGGAATGGCCTTATAGGTACCCCTTTGCTTTCAGGTGCCAAAGTTCTTGCTGATGCTGATGTTGTCTTGAGCATTAAAGGCTGAGAGTTTCTGATTTTGTCTTTAGTTTTGTCTTTTGTTTTGTTTATCAGTGGATAGAGGGCTGGTTGAGGAAAAATAGCTGGGAACGCATGTGTCTGGAGCCACAAATCTCTACATTGCTGAAGCTTTCCTTGAATAGTTCCATGTAAGTGGGAAAAATATTAACCAAGCCAAACACAGCCTAAAATGGGCTTACATAAATATTACACAGAAAATATTACACAGACTTGGAGATGAAAGACTGTGGGAGCCTTTACACCTCGATATGCTGTTCAGACATTCCTGAACCTTAACAAGCTGGAGAGTAGGAGGGAGATTTCAGGAGGACAGGGATGAGTATGAAAAACGTGGAAGAGCATCCTTTTGTTTAAAAAGCACGATGTAATTACGTTGTGCAAGTTCACGTCGGTCCTATTTAAAAACTCCTGAGCTGTGGGAACACCCAGGGTGTAAATGAGGGATTATGCCTGGGAACATCCATGTGCTGGTTGAGCCCAGGTTGTGGCTGAAACCACGACGTTGTGTTTGTGGTCCAGGAGCAGCTGCAGCTCCATGCTCGCACAGATAAATCCTGAATCCTTTCCTGTCCCGTGCGGGTCTTGCACTGAAGGAATGTGGATCTGATTGAGCCCTGCATCCAGTGCAGACCTAAATTCCCCTGAGGACTGGCATTTGAAATGCACGTCGGGGGGTAGGTACCCCATCTTTGCAGAGTGGAAAGGCTGTTCCCAGTTTCTCCCTGTCTGTGCCGAGGAGGACAATGTGCTGTTCCCCACCAGTGTCCCTGCATTCCCACCTCCCCAAGCCCCACAACTGCAGAGCTTCCAAGGGTTTCTTGCCAAATGAACCCGTGCCATCCACTCGTTTGACTGTGATGGAAACAGATTCTGGAGCGCTCCGTGGTCCATGCTCCCAGCAGGCTGAGGGAGTGGGAGCCTGGCCAGAACAGAGTGAGGAGCAGCTGGACGTGGGCAGGGACACGTGTGGGCACCGCCAGCTCAGCACTTGGCAGAGCTGGAGCTGCTGAGGACAGATCCATGGGTTCTGCCTCTCCCTGTGTTTCTCTCCAGCTTCCTGATGAATAAGAGCATTTCAGAGCAAAGGGCTTGCACCGTGATTTCTGCTCTTAGAAGGAAGTCAGGATTGAGAGACCTAAAGCCATTGCAGATTGAATTAGCCAGAGAAAAGGTATTTTTTACATTTCTCCTCCTGTCAAACCATTGGGATGCTTCTTGTTGGAGGACCCATTTCTTTTGTGCTTTAAGACACCTTCCAAAAGGAATATGATGGCGAGGAACAAGGCAGTGCCCCTGTGCTACCTGCACACCACATTCCAGGGATGGGAGTGTTCACCTGGAGAAGAGTGAACCTGGAGAAGAACTGTCCGAGGACAACTCAGAGCCCCTTCCAGTGCCTGAAGAGGCTTCTAGAGAGCTGGAGAGGGACTGGGGACAAGGGATGGAGGGACAGGACACAGGGAATGGCTTCCCACTGCCAGAGGGCAGGGATAGATGGGATATTGGGGAGGAATTGTTCCTTCCCACCTGGGAGGGTGGGGAGGCCCTGGCACAGGGTGCCCGGAGAAGCTGTGGCTGCCCCTGGATCCCTGGAAGTGTCCAAGGCCAGGTGGGAGTGGGACTGGATGGTCCCTTCCAACCCCCACCATTCTGTGGTTCTACAAACCAGTTCAAATCCTGACTTGCTGGAATTCTTAGCTCCTGGCCAGGCTGTCACACTCAACGTGTTGCAGCAGAGGATCCCTGTCATCTGTTGGGTAGGTTATGAACCTCCCACACGTCGAGTTTTCAAAAATTTGAAAGTTCAGTGCCTTATTGAATTCCATTTTCTGCTCTGATTTATCACAATGCCACACTGGACTCTGAGGTTCCACCTTGAGCAGCTTGAAATCCCTAAAACTAAACATTTTCCAAGGCACAGTGGAATTTTGAGCAACCTACCCTTAGGAAAAGATCCCTAAGTATTTTTAAAACCACTTTGGAGTTTTAATTTTATCATAAGCGGTAAAGTCTTTAAATACACTTCAGATGCAGTTGTGAGTTTGTGTGGCAAAGAGCACAGGAAAAAAAAAGAGAACTCAGATTTTCATTTTTGAATTCAATCGCTGCTCCCGTGTGCAGCCAAGCAAGTTCCACCAGCTGGGTGAGAGCAGCATTTCCATGCAGTAGAAACAGAGGCAGACATAAATATATATGAAATGTATTCAGAAAACATGAAATAATGCTAAAACAAATCTTACTTTGACTCAAGCTTACTTCCCATTGCCAAGAAAAACATGACTGGGTTGATTTTCCACAAAAAAGTTGGCAGTAAATCAGATTTTCATGGCTCCAGTTTGACAAGAAAACTTTTAATAAAAATGCCAGGGTAGTACCCTTTACAAATTTGTGGTATTTGATGGAGACTTTTTGGAAGATAGCTGTTTTCCAAGAGATTCTAGGAACAAAACCTGTATGTTTTTTTACCAGTAAATGAGTGTATATTTGTAAGTCAAACCTGGAGCAGATGAGTTGTATTAGTTCCAGAGGATGTAGTTGCCCTTGTATTTTTTCTGCTGAAAACTTTTGACACACTCTTCAGGCAGAATCAAACCCTTTTTATTGGCTGCAGACAAGGACAAAAAAATGTTGAAAGCAAAGGAATTCTGCTGCCCTCACCCCAACCAATTTTGGTTCATGAATGTGCCTTGGAAGCAGCAAAAAAGGGGAGTGGTTGGTCTTTGCAGAAAGCAGATCCTGTGAATATTTCAAGACCTGATCAGTATTCTTTCATTTCTTGAGTTAGGGATAAAAATTTCTGGAATTCTGCATCCAAATGCCAGATCAGCCACTGAGAGAAGTACAGGGACAGAGTTTGCTGGGGGGTGATACAGGAAAATGTACACACTGGAAGCATCATTACAGGTAACACTGCCTTAATTAAAATAAAGAGGGTAATTTTCAAAGCTGCAGGAGAGATTTAGGAGTCTTGCTTCATGAGAAATATGAATTTGCTTTCCTTAGCTGAGATAATACTGCTCTTCATGCTGGTTTTTAACATTTCTGAGAGCTTACATGAGTTACTTCTTTTGGTGGAGAAGAGGCCGAGTGACAATCTCATGCTGGGGAGAAAAAGGTAAACTTCAGGTAGAAATAAATAGGACAGGGCCAAAAAATTAATGAAGGTGAACTTTTTCTAAATTGCCAACTAATTGTACCTGTAGAGGTCAGGAGGATGCAGGTAGAGTCAGACTGGGAGCGAGCTTCAGGGGCCTCTTTGGAGAGGTGTAACCACCAAAAACCTGGAGCTCTGACTTTAAACCCAAACCTGATCCCCAGCTCTCACCCCACTCCCCTAATCCAATTCTTAACCCCACTGTTTTAATCATAGAATCATGGAATGGTTTAGGTTGGAAGGAACATCACAGCTCATCCAGCTCCATGGGCAGGGACACCTTCCACTATCCCAGGCTGCTCCAAGCCCTGTCCAGCCTGGCCTTGGACACTTCCAGGGATCCAGGGGCAGCCACAGCTTCTCTGGGCACCCTGTGCCAGGGCCTCCCCACCCTCCCAGGGAACAATTCCTTCCCAATATCCCATCCATCCCTGCCCTCTGGCAGTGGGAAGCCATTCCCTGTGTCCTGTCCCTCCATCCCTTGTCCCCAGTCCCTCTCCAGCTCTCCTGGAGCCCCTTTAGGCACTGGAATGGACTTGGAAGTCTCACTGGAGCCTTCTCTTCTCAAGGCTGAACATCCCCAGCTCTCCCAGCGTTTCCATCCCTTTAATCATCTCCATGGCCCTTGACGAGAACACTGCCCTCACGAACGAGAATCTTAGGAATGCACCAAAATAATGCTTCAGACTGAACAATGAGAGTTGTTTTTTCAGGCAGTCATCAATTGTAGAAATTAAGTTATTCTTTAATTTCAGCCTGGAATATGCAGGTAGCGAGCACAACATTGCACAATGATTCTAATGCCATTGGTGCTTATTCTTGTTTATTGAATTGATGCCTTGTAGAGGCTGACCTGGAGCAGAGGCTGGACAGAGTGAAAGGATAAAGGGCAGGGATTTATGGAAAGGCCTTCCCAGGGCACACCTTGGGCAGTGCAGGAATCTCGCAGAGACTGCACCCAGGATGGACACAGCCACACGTTTTTGGGACAGATAGAAGTTCTGTCCATTTGCATATCAGAGGTTAATTGTGCAATTCCAGCTTCAGGCAGTGCAGTCCCATTCTCTCAGTTTGCTCCCCCCAACTCACTTTTGTTTCCATTTCTCGGGGCCTGGGACAGGGAGGCGTCCTTGATTCTCAGGCCTGGAGAGGAATTGTTGTGTCTGACCAAAATGGGAAAAGCAGTTGCTCACACTCTGTATGGAGCTCAGAGTTACACACTAAAGAATTGCAGAGTTACAAATATATGAAAATATAAAAGCTAAAATCCTAAGGCATCAGAATTTTGGGTCAATTCAGTGTGGTTTTGTGCATGTGAATGAGGAAACTAAAGCAGATTTGGTGTCCAGTGGACACCAAATGCTCTGCTCCAGCTGACAGGGGTGTGAGAGTCCAAAGGGGTGACTGAGCCTTCCCAGGGATAGTGTAAAATCCAAAGTAAACCCCAAAATTATAGACAGTGTGAATGAAATGGATCCAGCAACTCTTGCTTTTACCTGCTCCTGTGATGCCAAAGCCCAGGCTGATGGAACAGCCACAGCCCATGGTTCTGTCGTCACCTTCCAGGGAAACTCAGAATTGAAGACTCTGGCTCTATTTACAACATTAAAATACAAACCAATTCCCATCCAAACAGCCTATTTTTTTCCCTGAAAACAATCTCCAGAACTCCAAGCCCTTGCTGATTAGAGGAGAGGTGTTCTGCAGTGTGTGAACAACACACAGCATGATGCATCTTCATTACCAAAATTGACAATGACGATCATTTATCATAAAAGCTGCTGACAATGGGCATTAATCTCTGAGTAAAGCAAGGAGGAAACTCTGTTCTCATGGCAGTGCAATTCATTTAGTCCCTCTCACCCAGGCCTGAGGGACTGGGAATTCTCTGGGTGAAGCAATTGCAGCCTTAGCAGTGTGGATTTTTGGGGGTGGAGTACGGAGTTCTTTTGCTCGGCTGTGGAATCCAGAGGTGACCGTGCCACTGGCAGAACGTGCCTGTGTTTCACACAGCCCGGAGCAGTTTTCCTCCCATCCTCAGTTTTGGAAGGGACCTCAAAGCCCATCCAGTGCCACCCCTGCCATGGGCAGGGACACCTTCCACTGTCCCAGGCTCCAAGCCCATCCAGCCAGGCCTTGGGCACTGCCAGGGATCCAGGGGCAGCCACAGCTGCTCTGGGCACCCTGGGCCAGGGCCTACCCTCCCTCCCAGGGAACAATGCCTTCCCAATATCCCATCCATCCCTGCCCTGTGACAGTGGGAAGCCATTCCCTGTGTCCTGTCCCTCCATCCCTTGTCCCCAGTCCCTCTCCAGCTCTCCTGGAGCCCCTTTAGGCCCTGGAATCGACTTGGAGGTCTCTCTGGAGCCTTTTCTTCTCCAGCTCTGTTTAAAGCAGAGAATAGGAATTCTTTCAGAAGGAAGTTTCAGCAATATATTTCTATGCTGGAAACATTTATTTTTCTCTTTTGAAATATATTAGAACTGTTGGATGTCTTCAGAAACACAAACAAATGTCTGCTGTAATGAACTGCGTGTTGTCTATGCCTTATTTTTGTCTGGTTGTACTTCCTTCTTTTCATGTATATATATATATATATTTATATTTATATTTATATTTATTTTTATATATAGAAAAGATAAATGATTTGGTCAAGCAGACCTGGGAAAAGCGATGCACTCCCACACACATCTGGTGTTTTGTTAATGAAGCTTTACCCATTTTTACTCAGTTAAATTGTGAAGGCTAAGAAAATACCGTGTTGTTTCCCCTTATGGAATGTTTTGTTGGAAGTCAACACAACATCCACGTATTTCCCCAAATTTCCATCAGCCTTCAAAGCTGGGAGTTATCTCCTAAATCTGACTGCCCAATGTGGTGTGGATTTGTTCCACCTCAGAACAAGGCAGCAGTTGGGGCTACTGCAAAGCAAACCATGTGTGCCTAAAATTCCGTTTCTGCTTGGAGAGCATGGCAAGCTGGCTAATTCCAATGGAATATGGATTCTGTGCTGTCCAGCCTGGAGAGGAGAAGGCTCCAGGAGAGCTCAGAGCCCCCTCCAGTGCCTAAAGGGGCTCCAGGAGAGCTGGAGAGGGGCTTGGGACAAGGGATGGAGGGACAGGACACAGGGAATGGCTTCCCACTGCCAGAGGGCAGGGATAGATGGGATATTGGGAAGGAATTGGATGTGTTTATAAGGACCTGGATTTTCCCAAAAGCGAGGGGTGAAATGAGCCCAGCACCTGTGCAAAGTGATTTTCAAGCCCCCCAATAACAAGTTTCAAGGTGCCTCCCCCTATCCTGGGTCTCTCCCTCCCCATTTGGAGCCCTGGGGTCTCTGCCCTGTGTTTCCCTTCGGTGCTGGGAGAAAGGGGAAACCTCCAACCCAGTCCATGCCTGGAGGCCCAAATGCCTCCTGAATTTTTCTGAATTTCTCCATGGCACAGTCTCACTTGGATAACCACTGGAGAAGCAGCCCCCAAATACCCCTGCACCCCGCAGTCGTGTTCTCCATCCCTGGGATAACTCACAGGCACACGGCAAAAAAGAGTTGGAAAGAGCCAGTCAGAGATTTTCCTGTTCAATATTTCATCTCGGGGAGGTGCGGAGAATATATTTGAGTTGAAACAAATTACAGATAAGTGCCTGATATGTTTTAGGGTGGGTATTTTAGAAGGATAAAACTTGTTATGAATTTCTCCCCGGTTTCTGACTTGACAGCCTTCATGAAAATATGTAAATTACTTTAATGAAAACCTCAGGCACTGTTTTCTTGTTATTTTTCTTATTTGAAGCTGCCTTTATCAGGAATAAAACAGCAGATATTGAAAGCTGTGTGTTCTGCTCGTCTCTGTTTGTTTGGGAAGTGAAAACTATTTAAATAAAGGAAAATAAATGCGATTAGTTGTTCTTAATCAGTAATTAAGATATGAACAATATCATTAATCTTATATATTACACTTTCCAGGTGATCAACAAATAATCTCCACAGCTATGGCTGAGAAGTGCAGTTAAGATACTGCGATAATTCCCTTTTAATATGGGCATGGTTTGCTGGAAATGATTCCAAAAATTCTCTCACAAATAATTTGTAATAACCTGTATTCCTTGAGGCTGAGTTCACCTCTGGATGGTTTTCATTTGCCAATTTGTCCACTGCACTTTCTGAAAACAACATTATTTTCTTTTTCCTTGTATTCCTTAACTTTTGGTTTCCTGGCGTTAAATTCAAGAATGTTTTAGGATGTCTGTGCAGACAAATGAGAAGCATGCTTCCATGATGAAGGTCGTGCCTTTGAAATTACTAACTCCAAAAATGTGGTGGGGAAAGGATGGAAAACATGTCCCTCTGGAATGCTGGCTGCTGCACGCTCTGCGGCACCGAGAAGTTCTTGACTGGAATCACAGTCTGGAAATCGGCTCCGCAGCTCTGCTGGACCACAGGGAAAAGGGGCTTGGTTTTGTTGGGAATGCACATCTCATGACCAGGATTATCTCCCTTCAAGTCATGTTTCCACTCGTGGAATTCTGGCTGGGATTTTGAACACAGAGTGGCAGGAGAGGAGGAGGAGGAAGAAGGAGCAGGAGCAGGAGCAGGAGCAGGAGCAGGAGCAGGAGGAGGAGGAGAAGGAGCAGGAGCAGGAGCAGGAGGAGGAGAAGCAGGAGCAGGAGCAGGAGCAGGAGCAGGAGCAGGAGCAGGAGCAGGAGCAGGAGGAAATGTGGCAAGTTTTTTTTCTGGGCACTGAACTCGGGTGGCAACATAAACTGCAATGAAAAAAAAGTCTCTTCCTTCCTAGGAAAAATTCAGATAAAGATGCAAAACTTGATCAGCAATATGAAACAGTTTTTCTTGAATGGCAGGAACTAATTCTTGCCAAAGCAATTGTCAGGGCAAGGGCAGGATTTCCATTCTCCTACATCCACATCAGTTTAATGCTGCTGTCAAGGGAGGAAGCTGGAAAATCATGCTGTAATTCCAATTCTCCTTTTTGTTGGGATTTTTTGTTGCTGAGTCTGCATGATTTATGTGACTAAAGCATAGCAAAGTTCTTGGTTTTGTTAGAGACTTCCTTTGGAGAAAGCGAATCCATCACTTTCCCAATTGTTATCTCTGGTCCCTAGCAAAAACCTTTAATGTTTATTTCCATCTGGGAATAATGCATTCAGATGTGAGAATACTGGGCAAAAAGAGACCCTGGAAAGTCCATGCAGATCAGCTGATTTCTTAGGCCAGGTTTGGAACAAAGAGTAATCGAGAAGGTCCTGAGTGAAAAGTGGGATAAAAGGGAAAATTCTGTTCAGCAGGTGATTTTATCTGAGTACCTGGCTGGTTCTTTTTGCTGAGCCAGTGAACATCTCACACTACAGAGATGCAGGGGGCTTAAGCTCTCTGGATTTATAGGCAGCATTTATTCAGTGCAGTTCCCAGAGGAAATTATTATTGAAAGTGGAGATGGCACAGATTAATACAGGAATTACAAGGAGCTGGCTAAGGCAGATAAGAAGCTGGGAAAAGAGGGGACTGGGACAGGATGAGGTGAGCTCCAGGTGCAGGGGAGGAATCAGAAGCATTCCTGAGGGACAGATCTCATGAAGAGCCCTCCCTAATACTTCTTTAGTGACCTTGGCACATGGTCTTTGATGCAGATTTTGAAACTCCTGTAATGCTGTGAATGACACAAGAATTACACAAAAGAATTTTGTTGACTTTGTGGATTAGTAGAACAAATGCAGCATAAAATTTAATAATCATAAGCCATTGTGTTAGGGACTAAGAGCAGAGGGGTTACTGTAAACAAAACAAGAGTTTCAGCAAATGGGAGTTCTTTTTTTTTTTTTTAGGGTAAGTGTTTGGTTGTAGCACGTAGGTGAAGCTTTCACAACTCCGGTATTTGCCAGGACACCTGTTCCTCCTAGCGCTGCGATTTACTCTAAATAGTTCAGAGCCTAGGTATGTTATAAAGTCAGAATAAATAAAATTTTAGATTAAAATATCAAGTTCTGAACCTGATTCCACCAAGTTTGAATTGGTGCAGGTGTGACACCAACCTTGCCTGAGGAGTAGGAGGAAGGTGCCAGACTAGCAAGAAGTAGGTTATTGTAGCAGCCTTGGAACTGATTTTTGTGGAACCAGCCCACCTGCCTCCTGCCCTCCAAAAATCCCCAAAGAAATCAAAAAATGGAACCAAGCCAGGGTGGATCTGGGGCTCTAAGTGAGCAGTCCTGTTCCTTGAGGTAGGAAACCTCCGTTAAGGTAGGGGAGCTGCAGCAGCTCAGCCACAGGGACAGAGCTGGAGGCAGAGCCCTCCCAAGGGGAGCTCCAGGAGGTGGCTGGGGCATCAAACCGCACAGTTCTGCCTACAGGAGGGAGGAATTCCACACTGGATCTGACTGTGGGGCACATCAGCCTCGTGCAAAGGCAAACCGAGGGGATCGGTGCTAACCCCACCTCACAGAAGAACCAGCACGAGGTGTGGGGGTCCAGCTTCCTAAAGAGCGGCTCAAAATACACTGACACCTGCCTTAGGTGGCACTGGCAGTGTGTGGGGACCAGGACAAGGGCTTGGTGTCCTCAAAGGCAGCTCCCTGGAGGAATTCAGGGACACTGAAACGTTCACTGACACAGGGGCATCACTCAGCAATCTTCCCTCGAGGTGAAGAATCCTAAAACTACTGAGAATGACGAAGAAGAGGGAGCATTTTATCATAGAATCCCAGGATGGTTTGGGTTGGAAGAGACCTTAAAGCTCATCTAGTTCCATGCTCCTGCCATGGGCAGGGACACTTTCCACTATTCCAGATTGCTCCAAGCCCCATCCAAACGGCCTTGGACACTTCCAAGGATGAGGAATCTTAGCACAATCCCACCTGCAGAGTAGCACCCCCAGAGTGATATCAAGATGACAGTTAAAAGGAGAAAACTAACCCCAAAATTGGTCCTCATCAGTGAGACAGGAGTGTGATCATCACAAGTGTGCTGTGCTCCGTGTCTGACTCTCTGAGGATTTGGGATTAAAGCCAAAAGGATGAGAAAGAAAAGGAATGCTCTACAAATCAGTGAAAAAATTGGTCAAAAGATAGGAAACAGAAGGTTGGAGTAACTGAGCAGTTTCCTGAGTGAGAGGATGACAGCAGCACCATCTCCAAGGAATCTGCACAAACCTGTGATACTCAACTGATAAATGAGCTGCGAAAGACTCGGGATGTGCTGCCGGTGCTTCCTGCAGAGCACTGGAGCCCAGTGCTGGCTGTGGAAGTCTGCAGCAGGACTGAGGCAGAGTTAACTGCTGGGCAAGGCAGTGGCAGGTGAAATCCTCCAGAGGTGGATGCAAAGGGAAGAAGACAAAAATTCCACCCACGGGTGATGAGTGCTGAGCTGGGCATTGTCACTCACCAGCCAAGAGCTGTAAAATACAAAAGGTGCCTGTCCCAGAATCACCATCAAGGAGTCATCCCAGAATGGCCTGGGTTGGAAAGGACTTCAAAGCCCACCCCATTCCAACCCCCTGCCATGGGCTGGGACACCTTCCACTACCCCAGGTTGCTCCAAGCCCTGCTCAACCTGGTCTTGGACTCTTCCAGGGATCCAGGGGCAGCCACAGCTTCTCTGGGTGACCTGGTCCATGTTAGCTTTAGTTCTGGAAGTTTCGTAGCAGGGCCTGAATAATAAAAATCCTTTTTGTTAAAGAAGTGAGTGAGCTGCAAATCTTTGGGGACAGCTGGAAATTTAGGGAAATTCTCCCATGGGATGAGTATCTCTGCTCTTCCTTAGAGGCTGCTCTTGTCAGGGAGGGATTTCTGGGTTTGATGGACTCCTCTGTGAAGGGGCTGTTTGTAGCTTGTCCTAGGGCTTAAAACGGGAGGAGCAAGGAACCACTGGTGACAGACCTCCTAAAAAAATCCCAAACTGCTGGAAGGGATCTACTGTGCCTGCTGAGTAGACCAGGAAGTGTTTGTCCAGTTGTCCAAGGCTCGCTCACGTGCATGTGGTTGGGTTGGTTGTCATCAGATGAAGGCCTGTTTAAACCTGGAGAGTGGAGAGAAGGATGAGGCATGGCCTGGTGTGCCTCCCTCCCTCCTCCTGGGACAGAACCGATGGGGATCCAATTCCTTTCCTAGAAAAATAGACATGTTCCATTTTTAGCAATACGTTGAGGTTTCAAATATCAGCAGGAGAATAAAAGCTGAGAATCCAGCGGGAAAGGCTGGTGGGATAAAGTGTGTCCTGAATGTGTTTAAACTGGGAATTGGGAAAAGAACCGTTAACCAGGGAGACGAGTGGAATTCCCGAAGGGCTTTCCAAACACAGCTGGGACACAAACCCACGTTTTTCAAGTAGGATTTTAGGGAAGGGATGAGATTTCTGAGTGCAGGCGCACCTGCAGCTCTCAGGAACAGCTCCCAGGAGCGAGAGCTGGGCCCTCAGTTCGTGGGTGTTCCCAAGCTTTGAAGAAAGCAAGCCTGAGTGTTCTGTCAGTTGTATTTGCTCTTATCCAGCAATGCCATTGTTGATTATTCCTCTGCCCTGAGACTCCACATGTTGCCTTAGGAGTCCAGGAAGACCTTTTTGATTGGATGATTGCTTGATTTCTGGGATGTTTCCCTTCCTCTGTAACCAGATAGGTCTGGTAGGGTCTTAGGGATGTTTCCAAGGCATGTATTCAGTGTCAGTCATAGCCTCCCCTCACCTCCTCCACTTTTCCCTTCATATTCTATAATTTTGGAACCTTTCCAGCTCATCTCCTAAAGATCATAACGTGATAAAGGCTTCACTAGCAGTGGGAGCTCGAGCATAAATGACTCTCACTTACCCACAGCCTGCTGAGGCCTTCCTGCTGCTCCACAGACAACCCCACATGGATGAATCCTTCCCCCAGGGGGCTGGATGGTGACAACTGGATGCAGCAGGATGGATTTTTGTTCAGGACACTGATGTTAGATCTGTTAGGATTTAAAGTATTTTGAGCCATGCACAGTACAGATGCTGGGAGTTTCCAAGTGCATTCTAAAGTGCCATTTTAAAGCATCTTAATTATAGAAATAATCTGATGGAGGCCTCTGACTCTGGTAAAAGAGTTGGATGAAAGACTAGAAGAGGCAGATTAAAAGAATGGAATGAACAGGAAACCCTTGGTCATGTGAGCCAACACATTTTCATCAACTTGGTTTTACTAATTTAATAAATTAAGCAGTGGAAAATATTCCCCTACACTGGGGTCTCTCATTGTAAACCCAGCATTGACATGTTTGTTGGGAATCAAAAATTCATCAGGACTTGAAACTATTTTTTTCTTTGTTTGTTTCTTCGTTTGTTTGTTTTTTGGTTTTTTTTGTGTTGGTGTTTTACAATGAAAGGAAGCCGTAACACTGTGAGGATTTAAAAAACAAACAGAAAACTGTGTGCATGTTATAAGATGGAAAACGGTGTCACTGTTACATCTAACAGGGCCCATTAAGGACAGATGTTGCCAGATAACAGATATCCATTAGATGGAAAGGGGGAGATTTTGGAAGGCAGCCAGAACCTACAGATGGAAACTTTAAATAAATAAAAATCAACATGTAAGTAGCCAGTATAAATAATGCAGGGGATGTGTACCATGTTCTGGATTGCTCAGAGCAGCAGGCAGACAGTCCCTGCGTTCCTGACGGGTTGGAAGGGATGGAGCAGCCTGCGGTGGGATCAGCTGAGAGGGAGCCAGAGCCTCTGGGACAAAAAGGAATGTCAGGACTCCAGGAAAGAGCAAAGGCTTTGCAGAACTGGTTGTTTGAACAGTGATTTTTCTCTCCCTGGTACTGTCCAAGAGTCAGTTTGGAAATGCTCCATCCCACAGGAGTTCGTTGGCCTATTTGGAAGATAAATAAAGGTGAAAGGAGAGAATGTAGAAGGACATTGCATATGTGAGTGTATGAAGCGATAAAAGATGGGTAAAAAGAGTCCTCCCACTTGGTCCAATCTTTTCATTTGTTTCTTAACAGAGGAAGTTTTTTTGGCAGAGTAGCATGAACAGAGTCTCCTTTAGAGAGTGGCCCCCACAGTGTCCCACCAAGCCCCAGCTGACCTCAGGGGCAGCAGAGGGCAAGTGCTTTGCTAAGCCATGAATCAAAAGGGTTTGGGGATTGCTGATTTTAAAACATCAGCTTCAAGACTCAGAACGATGTTAATGTCCAAGCAACAACCAAGACAGTGCTCCCTTGGAAAGAGCCCCCACACTGACAGGGAGATGGTGCTGGTCGGGAAACAGAGGACAGCTGTGAGAAGGGAGTGGTGAAGCTTTGTGTGTCCCAATTGCCTGCTGTCCTGCTCTGAGGAGAGAAACAATTTAGCTTTTGACACAGAGAACCAGAAGCCTTGGGTCAGGACAGATAAAATTGTGGTTTTCCCAGCAAATGCAGCAACGCCTGTTTTGAATGGGAATGCAGCTTCTCAGTCTCTGTGTAGCTTTTATCCCTCTCAAAATAAAAATATCCCTAACTGTATTGCTTGCAGAGCTGTCCATCTCTTCACTTCAGCCCAAGGGTGTGCCCGTTGCCACCAGGAGCTGTAAATCCAGTCCTGTAGCCCCTTCCACATGAAATCCATGGGAAATCAAGAGCACCTTCAGCAGCTATGCAGGAGACACTGAGCTGAGGATGCAGTGGCACAGCTCAAGGACAGGGCCATCCAGAGGGGCCTGGACAATCTCAGGAAGTGGCCCATGGGAGGCTCATGAGGTTTAACAAGGCCAAGTGCTAGTGCTGCCTCTGGGTCTGGATAATCCCAGATAAGAGCCCAGTCTGGGGGAATCCTTCCCTGTGAGGGTGGGCAGGCCCTGGCCCAGGGTGCCCAGAGAAGCTGTGGCTGCCCCTGGATCCCTGGAAGTATCCAAGGCCAGGCTGGACTTTGGGGCTTGGAGCAGCCTGGGATAGTGGAAGGTGTCCCTGCCCGTGGGGTTGGATGGGCTTTAAGATCCTTTCCAGCCCAAACCACGAGTGATTCTGTGATTTGTGCCCTGTTTTCCATTCCCTGAACGCCTCGCTTGGTTTTTTGCATCCCAGCTCTGCAGCTACACGTTACCAAGAAAATGTCTGTATAGGTTGTGTTCCAGCTCTCACACACCATGGGGAAAATGCTGTCATTAAAGGAACCAATTTAGAACCCTATATTATTAAATAAATGCTTCCTGATAAACATCCTGATAGGGGCTTGATGCAAGAGGGAAGTTGCTGGCAAAAGTGTGTCATAAACCAGCGACTTCACATTAATTAACAGAGAAGGGGGAAGGCCTTGCATTTCCTTATGCTAAAAACCAGTGTAAAGAAATTATTTTAAACATCTTCAGCTTGTTAGTGAAACCTTGTGTCTGGTGAATTCACCTGGCTTCTTAAAAAATGGGCTCTATAAAATCTAGGATGCATCATTGATGTGATTTGATTTAATAAAAGGCTGTGCCTTTTTGGTCTCTGGTTTGTGGCAATTTGGGTGATCTGGGAATCAGACATTCCCACTCTCCACAACCCTCTGACAGGAGGGGGCAGCCAGGGGGGGTCGGGCTCTGCTCCCAGGGAACAGGGACAGGACAAGGGGAAACGGCCTCAAGCTGGGCCAGGGGAGGCTCAGCTTGGACATCAGCAGGAATTTCTCCATGGAAAGGGTGCTCAGACCTTGGCAGGGGCTGCCTAGGGAGCTTTGGAGACCCCATCCCTGGAGGTGTTGAAAAAACACGTGGATGTGGCACCTGAGGACATGGTTAGTGGTGAACGTGGTGGTGGTGCTGGTTGATGGTTGGACCTCATGATTGTAAAGGTCTTTTCCAACCTTAGTGATTCTAGGATATTCTCTGACTTCCGTTGTGCTGCTGTGTTAGAAGCCAGACCAGTGTGTTCAAGGAAGCTTAAGGGCAAGACTGTCCTTTGTTACAACAATAATGACTTTATTTTTCAGAAATTATGATTCTTTTGATAAATTTTGCTGCAGGAGCTGCATTGCTGCTGTTCCTCACCTCAAAGCAGTGGTTCTGCCACATTAAAAATGGTGTTTTAGTGCAGTGCTGTTTTCTTATTACATCTGTCTCCCCAGCTAAGCCCGGAGCTTAATTTCTCTAGACACACATTTTCCTTATTTTCACCAGGATCTCCATTCTCTGCACTAAAACAATGCCATAAGGAACAAAATGTTTGGTTGCACTGTTGATCATGGCAGTGGGAGCCAGCCAGGCAGCAGGATTGCCTTTGCCTTAATGTCACTTCATTATGAAATTAGTGGTTACTGAGGCTTCCAAGAAGAGGAGTGAAACAAAGAAATACAAGTTTGTGTTGTGGTTTCACTCTATCCCAGTGAAAACCAGGACAGGATGGTTCTTAAGGGTATTTAAAATTGGTGGAAAAGAGGTGCCAGTAAGAGATATTCCCGTGTGGAAGTCAGAGTGGATTTGGCAGTTTTGACTCCCCCAAGAAGAGTAGAATCCAAACCTGGGCTTGTGCCTGGGCACTCCTTGGAGGTCACTGCTCTTCCATTCCCGATTTTATTTTCTGGATGTATTTCTGTCTGTATGTTAAAAAAAATAAAAAATCCTTTTGAAGATTCTTTTTTGATTTAGGCTGGGGCAGGACTTTTCTTGGTTAAAACCTTCCATTATTATTTCTGTGGATAGTGTAAGAGCCTTCCCTGACTTAAGAGTAGAATCTTTCCCCAGGAAGAATAAATAACATGCACACTGACCTTTCGGTCCCAAGGAGAGTGTCTGCTTAAGAACTTCACAGCTCCTTGCCTCAGTGCAGGTTGACATTTGCAAGGTTGATAAGTTGGTTATTTGGATGTAAATCGACAGGGAAGGAAAACCGCTTTCAATAGTTGTGATAAGAGTCCACTTTTTCTCGGTTTAATATAAAATAATGGACAGCACATCACAGAAACTCACCATCACCACCTAATTTAAATAGTGGCTGCTGTTATGTATCAGTCTGGAGGTCTGAAAAGGAAAAGAGTTAAAATTTATTTGAATAAAGAGGAAGAAAATTCCTGTCAGGGATTTTGCTCACTATGCCTTAGAGCATCTTTGCAAGCAACTCTGTGCAGTGGTAGTATTTCAGGGATTAGAAGGGCCATGGAATATGAGTCATACTGAATTCTAATCTAGATGCGCAAGCATCTGATACAGGGAAGTGAGAAAAATGAAGGTTTAGGGTTTTTTTCTTTATTTCTTCATTTGAAGACCCTGGATTTGATCCATGGTTCTGAGTGGCTGGCTCCGGCCACAACAGCAATGACTGCCCACACTCCTTGCTCTTGCTTTAGCCAAAGCTTCTTCCAGAATCTTTAGGAATTTGGTCTGGGCAGAAGCAGGTTGATGTATTATCATGGAATATCCTGAACTGGAACAGACCCACAGGGATCATGGATCCAGCCCCTGGCCCTGCCCAGACACCCCAACAATCCCAGCCTGTGCATCCCTGGGAGCGGTGTCCCAACGCTCCTGGAGCTCTGGCAGCCTCGGGGCCGTGCCCATTCCCTGGGGAGCCTGGGCAGTGCCCAGCACCCTCTGGGGGAGAGCCTTTCCCTGAGCTCCAGCCTGAGCCTGCCCTGGCACAGCTCCAGCATGCCCTGCTCTCAGAGCAGAGATGGGAGCTGTCGCTCGGGAGAAGCCCTAGGACAGCAATGCAGCCCTACTGAACAACCTCGTGCTTTATAATTCCCCATCTTCCCATTAGCAGATCTCCATTTTGGAGATATGGGCAAGATGTTACTCCCACGCTGCTCTTCTGGGCAGATGAAACTCTGTTTAGAGGCTTCCCAGCTTAGTCTGTGCTTCTGACCCTCAAGGACCAGTGGCTAATTCAGTGTTGCTTTAAACATGACTGTTTATAAAGTGGTGCTGACTGGCCGAGACTCTGCTTCTGAATCCTCCACGGTCACCGCAAACTTTGAGTCTTTACTTGGAGAGGGCTCCTTGGACTCTCTTGTTCTTAAGCACACACAGGCTGCTCTGTACTGGGAGATGTTCTAAATCACTCTGGAGCTGGGGCAGAGCATCCTGTTCTCCTGGCATCCCAGCAGACTTTGAATGGGATATTCTGGAATTGTTCACATTGGAAGGCAGAAGTGGGAGCATTTCTCCTCTCTGGGCAGTGCCTGCACAAGGCTCCGGGTTTGCTGCTGTGATGGACGACCCTTCCCCTCCTCTGCTCATGGCTCATGCATGTGAGAGCGCTGCTTTTGCTGCCTGCCCCTCTGCAGGATTTACCTGTCATGGCCTGGTCTGGGACACAGACTTCTCAGGGATGAAGCCTTCACACTCAGCTCCCTCTTCAAACCCTTTTGGAGCATTGTCTTGGACTGGTTTTGTGTTATTTGAGGTGAGATGTGGGCTTTGTCCCTCCACTGAGTGATGCCAGGCTCTGCATCATGCCTGTCATTCTGTAAGACAGAGACTGAGATCATACCCGAAATTAATTCCAAAGGTAGCCTGGAACTCTTACCAGGACTGAACCACCACTTCCTAGCCCTTGCCTTGAAACTACTGGGACAGTCAGAAAAGAAGTGCTGTAATGCATAGAATGTTTGCTAGATAGACATTAGGCCCTCCTGGGACATTCCTACACTTTTATTTATCCAAACTTCCCCCCTGTTCTCACCTCAACCCCTGAAACTCATTATTAAATTTGTAGAAAAAGAGCCTTACAGAACACATGTTTATTCACCTGGCTCAAAATTCTTGGCAAGCCTCCTTCCTGAACATCAAGGCAAAGCCAAGCCCGTCTCCTGCAGCCTCTGAGAGCTGCAAGTCAGCACAGTGAAACAGCCCAATGCCTTTTATTCGATGTCGCGTACTTGACAGCCAAGTCAAATGCCAAGCTTGGGAGAGCAGTAATTCAATTCCTGCCTGAGTAATACACTGAATGTGTCACTCCTGTCCTCCAGAGAAACCTGTGACCTCTGCAGCCAGGGCCAGCTGAAAATAAAGAGGGGCCTCCTCGGAGATGAGTTTTTCAGGGTAATATCAGCAGTGTCTGAACCAACCCCCTCCACAACTGTGTTTCACCTTCCAGAGGCTTTGGAACTGGCTAATAAATGACAGACCATGTCCGGTCTATCTCCAGAAAAACAGGAGACCAATAGTTGTTATGACAACAGAAAGTTGAGAGAAAATTGATTTTAAAGTGGTCATTTTGAAGCAAATCCAGAGGAGGCACCAAGATGACCAGAGGGATGGAGCTAAGAGATTTGTTTGGAATAATTTCCATGCACACTTCTGTTTCACTCCAAGGAAAATTTGCAAACAAAATTACTTTTCTCACATCAGCATCTTTTCACTTAAATGTGCTTTTCATAGCATAATGGGTGGTACTGTGTTTAATAAATTAGCTTATGTCTAGCAGGAATGTTTATAGATTGAATTTCACTATGGTGTAGAGGAAGAGCTGGGATCCAAGCATGTGCCAAGAGTTAGGCAATTTATTCCACGAAGATTCCCACTCTGCTTTTTTGGGATCAATGCAAGATTTCTCAATGGGCACTAAAATCTCATGAGAGTGTGAGGAAAAGAGTTTCACTTCTGTCACTGAAGGAGTAAATGAGCACAATCAAATGGCCAAAGGTGATGATGAATTGTTTTAAGGAAAAACTTCTAAGAATAAACTAAAGGATTGCCCAAGAGACAACAAGGTCATGGGATGGAGTGGGATTAATTCATAGCCATATTTGTAAGTTTATTATTTACTTACTTCATTAAGTAAAATGAAACTGTGATTATTCAGCTTCTATCCATATGGAAATTCCTCAGAACCTGACACTTTGGGTGTTAAAATTGTAGTCAGAACTTAATGTTAGATAGATTTACAGACCCATCAGATATCAAGTACTGCTCATATAAAATGAATTTAAAATACCCTGGGGTTTCTACGGGTTGTAGAATATCAACCCAAGGGGTAACTCCACTCCTCCAGCTTCCGAGAGGAGAAAAACTGCTCAAGCTAGGAATCCAACCAATCCAGCCAAGCTCTGTGTTTCCAGCTTCAGGGATCTCCTACACCTTCTGCACCTGATCATGGGAAGGACATTTCACAGTCGGAATGGTGATTGGCAGTGGGAAACATTGGTGTGCATGGCCTTCATTTAACATCTCCTTCAACTGTCCCTCCATCCTTTTTCCTTTCAGACTTCCCAGGAGCTTTTCAAATGTTAAAAAGCAGAGGAGACCAAAACAAAACATGAGCAGGCACCACTTTAAAATACAATAGGTAAAGACATCATTCCTGCTGAAGGTGACTGAGAGCCATTGGAGAAATATCTTTTCCATGCTTCTGCCAGCCCTGTTGGGAGACTGAGATGATGCCTGGCCCTGGTTTTAGAATAAACCTTCGTTTTATCTGAACAGATGTAACTGATCTGCAGCTATTCCAGTTCATTCCTTGGACACTTGGGGTGAAGGAAGGCAGGATCACTGCTCAGCTGAGCAGGATAAAACCTCGTTGGGATGAGAGTGGTCTCACCCATCAGATTCTCTAGGATATAAGTTGCTAGTTCTTTTTTTTGGAGCCAGCAATGCTTCTGTCATCAACGTAACCCTCCTTGCCTTGTGCCTCCTTCCTGACTGTCCCTTTTGTCCCTGTCACCACTTCAGCAGGACCTCAGAGAAGACTTAAACAAGAATATTTGAATGGCAAAAGGGAAACAAATTCTCTCTCTTACAATAGGGTTTAAAATAAATTCATTTACTGTTGGATACTGACATTTTCTCAGTTTTACCTAAATCAACAATTGCTCAAAAACCGAGTGGACATGGTGATATTCAGTCCAAAGTTAGAATTGATAACCTTAGAAGGTCTTTTTCATCATTAATGACTCTATTACTCTATCGAAACCTAATTTCAGTGTGAGTGCAATTTATACTTCTTTCTCCCTTTTTTTTTTTTTTTCAGTGTTAGTGTTTTGTTCAGAAAAGTGCAAAAAGAGGGTTTGGCTTTCTTGCCCCTCCTAGATTGTTCCAGGTGAATATCCTGCTGCTCCTGAAAATGTGGTTGGGCTGCCTCTCTCCCATGCCTGGGAAGGGCAGGAGGAGCTGCTTGTGCTGGAGTCATGGAAAACAACAACTGTGTGGACAGGGTTTCTGGTTCAGGCAAAAATTTATCATTTTAAAGCAAAATAAGAACAGAAATCTGAATGCAACTGAGTTAAATTCTTGTAGTTAGAAATAGTGAAATACCTTCATTTAGGTACAAGGTTTGTTCTCCTTTTTTCGTGTTAATTTATGGCAATGTTTTCTCTTAACTATCCGCGGTTCTCTAGTTGATGAAAAATAGACTAGGAATGAGCTCTCACTCTGAAAAAAAAAAAAAAATCTCCTTGAGCAGAATTGATTTAAAGCCACCTCAGCACTGTTAAATCTCCTAAGAGCCACTTCAGAGCACAGGCAGCTTCTTAGGGACATTAGGCCAGTTTGGAGGGAGAGGTGAAATTCCACTTCTGTCTGAAACCAGGGAACATTCAGCCAGGATGAGTCCAGAGTCAGGCAATGATCAAATTCCCTTGCTTTTCTTCGGAGGGAAGAAACATGTAGAATATCCCAAATAGCAGATACACTTAAATACCTCTCCAAAGATTTTAAACAAACATGAATCAGGAATGAAAAGGTCTGGTGGTGTCTTGGAGCAAGCAATGGGTGTCATGACCCTGCTGAGATTCCAAGCACCCTGGTGCTTGCCCTGAGCCCCTGATTTTGTCTTTAATGAGGAAAGGCTGAGGGAGCTGGGGCTGCTCAGGCTCGAGAGGAGCCCCAGCTGAGAGGGGCCCTCAGGCCTGGGTGTCCCTGTGTGCAGGGAGGGCTCCGAGCAGGGCCCAGGCTCTGCTGCGGGGCCCAGCAATGGCACCAGAGCAACGGGCAGGGGCTGATGGCAGCAATTCCCCTGCACAGGAGGCAGAGCTTCTGCCCTGGGCAGTGCCCAGCCCTGAGCAGATTGTCCCCAGAGCCTCTGGGCTCTCCGCCCTGGGGCTGTTCCAGAGCTGTGTGCACACAGTGCTGTGCCCTGTGCTCTGGGATGGCCCTGCTGGAGCAGGGAGCTGGCACCAGGTGCCCGCTGAGCTCCCTTCAGCCTGAGCCAGTCTGGGAGAAACACCCAAAGCAGCACCGAGCTGGGCTGTGGGGCTGAGAATTAAATCAGCTGATGCTGCCCAAAAGCGCAGTTGAAGCGAGAGGTGGGTGGACACCAACAGTCCTTGTCTGGATAATTTGAGATACTCCTGGTGCTTTATCCCTGCAGAGGACTTCGCCAGGTACCCAGACAATTTCAAATATCAGGATTTTGCTTTCACTTGTAAATTGTAGTGTAGGAAGACACAAGTTCATTTTGCTGCAATTAAAGTTGGAGAACGGCAGTGCTGATGGTGGGGACTGAAGCTTTCCCTTGTTCCCATTAAGTTAGCTTGGATATTCCAGGTTTATTATTTCTATTTTTAATGAGCTATTATAATGAGCTAAAACAAATGGCAGTGCTTGCCGGAAGCTTCTCAGTGTACTTGCTAATGAGAGAATGAAAATAGATTTGGGATTGTTTGTAGAAGTCTTTGGATTAAATGTGTTTATTTTTGAGTGACTTACCTCCCTGTCCGAATATTAACAGTACATTCACAAAACTCTTGCCTCATTTGCCAGTGGCCTAAGGAGCCAAATGATTTCCTGCTGCTGTGCAATTTTATTGCTGGAATATTGATTTTACCAAGTTTTCTGCATAACCATATGGTCAAGAAATTTGTAGGTGAGAGGCCATAAAATGGAGCAAATACCTCTGAGGTTTCAGGTTTCGTTCTTCACAGTTATCATTCCCCTCTTACATAATTTTAAATAATTATTTTTGTGAGCAGGTAGAAATGATAAATCATAGCAAATACTCGCATTTAGTAGCAGAGACCTTCCCTCCTCCCCAAACAGTGCTTTCAGGAGGTCACATCCAGAGCAGGAGCAACCAGAAGGGACCAGGCAGGGGAAGCAAAGCCTGAGAGCTCCCAATGCCCTCAGCTGCAGCTCCTCCTCTGAGAACGTTTTCTGCAGCCATCCCTGCATCTGAAACTGTGGCTTTGCACAAACTGGAGTTTTTGCGTGAGACCTATCTTTTTATATTGACTCCTTTGGTTAAAATGAAAACCTCTGTCACAGGAATGCTGAAGAGAACTTCAGCACTGCGTTTGGATCACTCCCAGAGGAGCAAACCACAAGCAAATGGTTTCTTTAAAGAATCCAGCTTCTCTTCATTCGTATTCAATTCCATGGTCGTTTTTCTGTAGGAGAGACAGGAAAATTAGGGTTATCTGGGCTGGCTGCTAGTAGAGCAGGCTTTAATTCTGCCTGGGTTTAGCTGAAGCCTCTGTCTGGGCCAGAGAGCCACTGGCTCACCCCTGAGCTGGAGATTTGCTCTTTGAGATGATGTACCTGAGGACTCATTTTTCATCATGGGAAGATCCAAACTCTCATTGTGGTTGGGAGAATTTCCCAAGCAGTTGGACTCGGCTGTGATCTGGCTGGAGAGCACTCAGGTGTGACTGAGAAGCTGGAATAAAGGCTGCATGCAAAGAGAGGAACAGCATCCTGCCAAATGGGAGCACGATCCTGCCAGAGTGGGGGGTGCAGTGTGACCCGGATTGTGTGAGAGAGTGAAAGTACCACCAGCAGTGCTTTCCTCCCAAAACCAGGAGCTCTCGCCTTTGTGGTGTGGGCTGGCACTCAGCAGGTAGATGTGGATGTGGCTGTGGATGTGGATGTGGGTGTGGGCATCTTCTGTGACTGATGAAGTCAGAACAGTATCTCTGATGACCCCAGGGCCATTTCCATCCAAAGCTGCTCCTCCAAAACATTGCCACCCATCTGGTTTTATTTTTTGTGACTTTCTGGATCATGATATCACAGAACCGTTAAGGTTTGAAAAGATGTCCAGGATCATCCAGTCCAACCTTGGACTGATTCCACCATGTCCATGATCCATTCTTACTGTTCTTTCTTGCATGCACTTGCCTTTTATTTTCACTTTGGACTTTTCCTCTTTTTTTTACCATTTCCTTCTCCTTTCTGGAGAAGGAAGAGTGCCATCACCAAAAGTGGATTTCTCCCAGGAGAAAGATTCCTCCAGACTCTGCAAGCCCCCTCCAAAATGTGTCCCCGCATTATTGTGACACACAAAGATCTATATAACAGATGATAACAAAATGATTTTGTTTCATTCCGTTCCGAGCATGAACAGCATTGTCCCTATTTTTCATTCCTACAGGCTCTCACTCTGGGAGGCTGCAGCAGCTCTGCCGGATTATGAGGAAGGCTCAGAAGTCCATGTGAGTGTTTATCTTCACAAATGTGCATTACAAAAGCAGCCATTAGCTCTCCATCCCTTTTTAAATCCGAGGGAACTGATACAATAGGGAACACTGACGGGAAAGAGAGGAGACGATGGCAGGGGAAGGAAAAAAATAAAAATATCACAAACAAGGTTAAAAAGTGCAGCAGGTAAGAGTGAATTGTCAGTGTCTGACTCCTCGGGAGCAGTGGCAATTTATAACTCGGTGACTCAGCCGGGAGTCTGGGAGAAGGGGAGCGCAGCGCTGACTCCCTGCTTTGATGTCTGTGCCTTTGCGGAGGGGGTTGGGTGCAGCAGGGACCAGTGACTCACGGACTGCCCATCCCAGCAGCTCCCCACCGCAGGGCCGTCCCGGATCACACCCTGGCATCACCTGAACGCCCACATCTTCAAGCCTTGTTTCACTGCCTTCTCAGTTCCTGGTGGGTTTTGGTGCCTTTGCAGATCTAATCTGCATTCCAGAGATAAACAGGGCATTAACCAAGGTGTGGAGAGCTCTGCCTGTGGTAATTGCAAGCCAATTTTGGAACTGCACGAGGTTTACAAAGCTGGGAGAAGATACTACTGCAAGGCTGAAATGAGGTGATCATAAGCACCCGCGCTGTATTGATTAATGCTCTCGTGCAAGATAAGGCAAAGGATCCTGTACCTGCTGTAATGCTTTTATCTGCTGTGCCTAATTGGAGTTTTACCCTGGATTTTACATATTCCATCAGTAATGAGTTAATTGTATATGCCAAATGGATAATGAAGTTATTAGCAGTGTGTCTGTAAACCACAGAGGAATTATCCAGGAGGCTGCTTTCTGCTCTGGGTCTTGGCTGGTTTGATATTAAATTGATATAAATTTGAACACTAATGTCACACTGTTGTATATTGTGTAAACACTCAGCTTTGCTCAGCTGTATTTTCCCTATTCCTCGGCTTAATGTGGCCTTCTGTGGAGGAGGGGAAATTCCTCTTTGCCCATGAGCACCATGGCAGAGGGAGGGCCAGCTGCACATTTTAGCTTAGGTGCAAGATTTCTGTTGGGGAAAAAAAAAAAAAAAGTAAATCCCAAGGGAAGAGCTCTGCTCTAAAGCCTGTCAGTGCAATCTGCCAGAGAGCCTGGGATCTGGGCTTGGAAAAATCCCATTGCAGTAATCCATTAATCCATGGAATTACCTGTAAGCTTTTCAATATGAGGAAGTCATTAGATGAGATTCCAAATTTTTTCAAATTTGTATTTAACATTTATGGCTCTTTCTGATGCTTGATTTTCTTTTATCCACTGCCCTCTACAGGTCTCGTGGATGGAGTTAGACTGAGGGAGATGAGGTTGCAGCAGTGGCTGGCTCTGGCTTTAAAAGAACTGCAGAGATGCTCTCAGAGCTGTTTTCCATGCTCTCTTGGAAGGCAAAAAATATTTACAGTGGGAGAAGTTTGGGTTTTAATACAGTGATGGGCAATTCCAGCTTTTATAGGTACAAAAGCAGGATATAGCATTTCTTCCTAAAAGTCTCCCTGCTTTATTCCTGGTGATAAGAGCTATATCACAACGTTATCAGTGCATCTAATGTTTGTCTGTTTATCCCTTCTTAGTGCATTCCTGTTAAAAAGCATTTTCAGGGAGAGATCATCCTTGTGGATGAACTGAGAAATGCTGGTGAACCTAAAAGTCTTGCTCTGAGTAAAAGGAGGGGTGAATTCCAGGCTCCTTGTGGTTCCCATCTCCTCACTGGGCTCTGGGGGCCTTGCCCTCTCCTGGAGACTGGGAACAACTGGTTTTCCATGGATTTTCCTGACGTGTAATGAACAAGAAGCGAAACTGCAGCACGTCCCCTCATAGGGATGTTTGGGAATTGCTCTCCTCTATCTTGGCTGCTGCTTTCCTGAAGTGATTTGCATCTTAATAGCTTTGATGCTGCTATCAAAGGATTTTGGGGGAAGGACAAAAAGGCATTGGCGTGGAATGATTACGTGAGCCTCCCTTCCTGGAGAAACTCGGCTGAAAATAGAAATATTGGCTTTAAAGCATGCCAAAGCTTCAGTTCAGGCTTTGTGTGCCCACTGGTGCTTGGCATCGCTCTGAGAAATGAATATAAATTCAGATTTAGCTCTTTAGTGGGCACCACTCAGCAGAGCTGCTGCAATCCCAGACCTTGACCAGCCAGGGAAAAGGCAACATGTTGGTGTTGGGTTAGGAAAACTATCCCAGACTTCTCCCAGCACCCTTCTGTAAGGTGTTATTAAGACATTGTGCTTTATCTTTGCCCTTAAATCAAAGCTGGTTGGAGCATGGGGGCTTCTCCTGAGCCAACATCTAGTGAGGAGCCTGCTGTGGGGATTTTTGGATGGACTGAAGTGTGGTGGAGGTTGGAGCAGTTCCTGCTGGGGATCCCACATCTCCCCAACATGTACAGTCATGCAGACTGTCCGCAGCCGGGTGCCTGAAGTGGCTGCTGGAACAGCCACACCATTCCTGGATTTCATGGTTCTACCCTCCAGGATTACAGCTTCCATGCTCCCAGAGCTCCCTGCAGTGCACAGCAGCATGCAGGGGACAACGGGGACAGTCCTTCAGAAATGGCCTGACCTGGAGCACTCTTCCACATCAGTATCTCCATCATAACCAGGAGAACAGGATTAACCCCAGACCTCTGGTGCACTAATTAGGTAGTCTCTGTAGATTTATATATGATCCTTATCTCCATGATTTATCTCTCCCATGCACACCAATTTATTTTCCCTGTTCAAGACATAGTTATAGATAATTTTAAAGACTCTGGGGTTGGAGCTTTGGTTGAGTTGTATCTCAGCACTGGGGCACTACTCCCCAAAGTGGATCTGTTCCTAAATCATCCTCCCTAAAGGACTGTCCCTAAAGTTCCTGCAGCTGTGCAGTGGCACAAGAAAAGGCACAGAGGTAACCAGAGCTGGCTCTGCTCACCACGGCACCCGGAATTTGCCAGCTGGGTTTGAAACTTAGCTGAGGATAATTGAAGGGGAAAAGGAATTTCCACTGATCTGCAGCTTTGCATTCTTCTTAATTTTCCAGTTGATTTGGGATTTGGGGTGTCACAGAAGAATTTGTCTGGTATCAAAATCTCGAAACAAATAAGCCACTGCAAGTTGTCACTTACAGCAAAATGTTCTGTTATGGTGAGGTCTGTGGGATTTAAACAGAAAGGAGGGTGGAAACACTGACCACTTTGCAGGAGTTGTAAGCACAGAAAAGAGGGTAAGAAAAGGGTAAAATACCCAGGGAGAATTAATCCAAATAACCACAGGTCCAAGTAGGATGGAAAAGGCCAGGTGAGTTAGGATGCAGGCAGGTACAGGACAGAGGTCTGTCCTCATGAGTTACAGACCCTCTGGGAGGATGGGAAAAGGATTTTCCTTCTTTGGACATCTGGAGGAATTTCTCCATGGAAAGGGTGCTCAGGCCTTGGCAGGGGCTGCCCAGGGAGCTTTGGAGTCCCCATCCCTGGAGGTGTCCAGGGAAGGCCTGGAGGTGGCACTCAGTGCTCTGGGCTGGGGACAAGGTGGGCATCGGGCTCAGCTTGGACTCCATGGGCTGGAAGGGCTTTTCCAACTTGAAGGATTCTATAATTCCATGATTCTTTTCTCTAGTGTCTTCCCAGACACCAGCTCTTGTCCTCAGCAGCTGCTGTGGGAAGCTCCTGACTGGCTTTGTTCTCTCAGCTCCTTGGCTGCTCCTCTGCCTGCCCCTGTGCACTGGAGATGTGCCAGGGATGATCAGCTCCAAAATTCTGGTGGTGCTTTACACTGCCTCAAGCCCAGTTTGCATTCCTGGGCTTCCCACTGGCAGTTGGGATTGCACTGCCTTCACCCAGTTCGTGACGATCCCAATATTTGGGGAGAAATGTCTGGGGTTTTTGTTGCTGCACTAACAGAGCCAAGTTTTCTGAGGGCAGATGTTGAGAGGTTGATAATTTAGGTGTTAGCATCAGCCTGAAAGGCTCTGCCAAGAACACATCAGCTTTAAGCCAGAGCAGGACAAAATGTGTAGAATCTGTTAATTGCAGGCTGTTGGATTTTTGGATCAGAACTGACTTTTACAGGGAAGAGAGTCGGGTTGAATTTTGCTCTCATTTTCCCCAGGTAATTGTGTCAGTCATGATACATTTCCCACAAATACATTGCTCTCCCCATTAATGCTACCCACAGATGGCTTTGCTGTGTAACTCCCTCCCTGCATGCTTTGTGTGGTGACAGGGTGGAATAAATCCTGACGTTCTCCTTATAGGATACAACAGAGGTGGATTAAAAGCAGTTCCTCGTCACTGAGCACTCAGGTCATGGAATTCTTCTGCCTTCACATGGGTAGAGAGTACCCAGAAGCACAGGAGTGGACATTGCTGCCCACCCAGACAGGCACTAACAGATCCCTCAGGATGCCATCAAGTGTCTACACCTTCATTTATCACTTCCTCGACATCCCCTTGAACAGGATTTACAACAGAGAGAGCCCTAAGTTCACATAAATGTATTTACGAAATAAAATGCAGCAGGGAAATACAGTTCTCCTTAATTGCTGACCTCTTGGAACTGTGATTCCTTCCTGAGCCTCTGTTTAGGACAAAAACCGAGAGCTGCCCAGCTCCAGCAGTGCCTGGCTCACTTGGCCATTGATGCACAATTTTGTTTGAGTTTGTAATTGCTGCTTATGGCGGTAATTAATACGTAAATATGCAATTTGCCACATCTCAGCTGAGGTTATTTAGGCAGGGGAGGGGAGGGCTGGTGGCTCTGGGATGGGCAGGAATAGCAGAAGCCTGGGCTTCATGGGAAAGGTGGGTACAGGAACATTGGCTTGGGCTCTCTGTTCTCAGCAGCACTGCCACAAATGAAAACCTGACAGCCCTGGAACTGACCCATAACGGGATTAGGTCTGAATCACCTCTTGCTCTTTCATTACCATTCCAAAGATCTGCTTTTCTCTCAGTGCTCTGTGATTGCTGCTTAAAAATGCTCCTGGATTGTTTACCTTAATGGAGACCAAGATAATCCTCAGGCTACCCCAACCACTCAGCTACTCATAGCAATTTCTCAGAGCCCGGTACTGGCTGAATTGCTTTGTCTGGAATCAAAGACAATTTTTGTTTGGTTGGTTTTTTTAATTAATATAAATGGGAACAGAATTCTGTGATTTTCTCCCAAATCAGCTTTTCTGCTCCCTGGTTTAGTGTCTCCTTCACGTGGCTCCCATGAAGGCAGCACTCCCTTGGTGTCTCTCCTCACCTCAGATTAGAGCCTTGGCTGCGATTTCCAAAGGAAATTCTCCCTCTGCACTTGCAGCAGTGGGAACTTTTAAGGTCACTAACAATTCAGAAATTTCCAAACTGGAATAGAGTATTTCCTGGAACTTGGAAATCTTGAAACGTTCTCTCCTCTGGGAGCAATTATATTAAAGCCAGCAAAAAGAAACGATTATTAAGTAGAGATTGAGGTAACTCACTCGTGGGCAGATCTCTTCCTTTTAACCTCGAGGTCCCTGGGAGACACCCCCAAAACCCAGGGGAAGGACCTTCACACACTCCCAGGGCAAAAACTTGCCCGTTTCAAAGTGAGAATGGAATTTAGTAGTTTAAAGGAGTTTACTGCCAGTCCTATATCTCCTATATCAGGTCAGTTTAGCAGTGTCTCTGCCAAGTTTTGGCCTGGCTCTCGGGACGTTAAGTCAGGTTTAGTCACTCACCAGACTGGATTTAGTATCATTCACACCAAAACCAGCACAGGGCCACCACTGGCAGCTTGCAAATAGAACATTGTCCAAATTCCTTGACCACATTCCAAGGGCAGAGAAGAGTATCCTGCTCCACTGCCCTTGGCCCAGCTGCCTCCAGAGCCCCCGGGAGCTGCTGGACACCTGCACCCAGCAGAGCCCAGGCAGCCTCGCTGCACCACAGCATCTGAGCTGCTTTCTGCACACAGGCCCTGTGCCCATCAGTGAGGTGACGTTCCAGCGCCTGTGGAGCTCAGAAACAAATCCAGCTGGATTTTGGCCAGTCTGGGGACTGCACGGAGACTTGTGCCTTGCTCGTGTCCCTTGTTCCAGCAGCAGCTCTGGAGGGCCTGAGCAGGGAATGAGGGACAGTGGGATGAAATGGTTGAGGTCGTCCTGGATTATTTCATCTCAAGGATGAAAATGCCACAGACATTCCCAGATCCATAATTTACTTGGACAATTCATACTGCAACCCTTTTTTTCAGGTTCAGGCCAACGTCAGATGGGAAAGTGCCGAAATTCCAAGCTGTGCTGAGCTCAGGATCTCTGCATTTCAGTTTGAGGCTGGATATATTTGTAACTCTTCCAAGATATTCTTCCAAATGGCTGTGAGGTGGAGCAGGTAGCTTAAAAGGTATACAGGCACCTGCTGCTGTGCTTCTTGATTTGGAAGTGTCGGGGTGTCCTGCCCCAAGAAAATCCCCTGGATACACACTGATAACTCCAGGTCATCCCCAGGGGGCAACATAACCTTGAAGTTTGATGTGGCAGAAACCAGTGCCACACTAATAGGTTGGAGATTTTTCAAATGTTCTAAAAACAACCCAGAGCATTCAGAAATTCCAGCCTTACAGTTTCAAGGTATAAATCAGGCATCATAATTTCCTTACACTACCTGAAAAAGATTCTGAGCAACCATTCCTTATTAAATGGTATTAAAATGAAAGGTGTTGTCAGCTCTGGGTGCTGGTATTTTACAAAGTGCTGGAGTAGCAAAGGGAGCTGGGATGAAAAGGCCAAATGTTTCCCAAGCACTGTTCTGCTGCTGTTGGAAGGGACCTTAAAGCCCATCTCATTCCCACCCCCTGCCACGGGCAGGGACCCTTTCCACACTCCCATGGTGCTCCAAGCCCCATGCAACCTGGCCTGGAACACTTCCAGGGATGGGGAGTCCTCACCTCTCCAGGCAAGTTTCCCAATCTTCCCCAGTTTCCCAGTAACACAGAGAGAATTCTGCACTCAGCCTTCCAGGCTCTGAAGGAAATTCAAAGACACTGTATGCTGAGGAGGATATTATTCTTGATATTGCTGAGGTGTAGCAGGAAAGTCAAACAGACTCCCCCAGAGGCTTCTGTGGAAAGATTTTGGGGAACCAACAGCCCTGGAAAGATTTTGGGGAACCAAGAGCCCTGAGGTCCTGCTGGAAATGCAGCCAGGGCTGGGCAGGGAGGTGAGCTGGAGGACCTCGCCTGCAGAGGAGCCACAGCAGGAACAGACAGTGAAGGCTCTCCCAGCTGAGGACAGGGCAGACACGGGGACAGATTGGTGGGATCAGAAGAAGAGTAAAGTGGAATTAAGGCTCTGTCTGAGTGGAAAAGGGAGGAGTGTGTCTCTGGAATGAGAAGGGGCTGCCTCATTCTGCAGGAGCAGATGGCTGGGGGTGTGTGCAGCCCAGAGTGCGGCACTAACAGGGGACACTGGGCTGTCTCCTCTGTCTCACCACGCACAGAGCAGGCCCCCTTCAGCACTGCCTCACATCCAGATAAATCCAGGAGCATGACCAAACGGGGATGGACTGGCTGGAACAGGGACTGGCAAGTGGACCAGTTGCAGCCTGAACTCATCCCAGGTCTGGTCCTGCCTGTGGCTCCTTGGCAGCCAAGGTCCTCCAGCTCACCTCCCTGCCCTGCCCTGGGTGCACTTCCAGCAGGGCATCAGGGCTGGTTTTGCCCCAAAATCTTTCCAGGGCTATTGTTACCTCAAAATCTTTCCACAGAAGCCTCTGGGGGAGTCTGTTTGACTTTCCTGCTACACTTCTGCAATATCAAGGATACTATTCTCCCCAGCCAACAGTGTCTTTGAATTTCCTTCAGAGCCTGGGAGGCTGAGTGCAGAATTCTCCTTGTGTTGCTGGGAAACTGGGGGAAATTGAGAACCTTGCCCAGAGAGGTGTGGATTCCCCAACTCTGGCAGTGTTCCAGGCCAGGTTGGACGGGCCTTGGAGCAACCTGGGATAGTGGGAGGTGTCCGTGCCCATGGCAAGGGTGGCACTGGGTGGTCTTTGAGGTCTCTTCCAACCCAAATTGCTTTGGGATTCTGTGATTCTGTGAAGAAAAGATGTTCAGGGAATTGCAATAGCAAAAGGCTTTTCCTGCATTCGATTTTGCTTTCCGAGAGGAATGGTGCTCAAGTGCACACAGCACTGTTTGCTGCAGACTGTCCCAAATGGAGGCATAGGGATGGGAGAGACGAGGACCAAGGCACAGGACACTTTTTCTCTGTCCCTTCATGTGTGATTTGACAGCTAAGGCACAAAATACTCCTTCACTGGCATCTTTTTTTCCCCTCCCTCTGAGTTTTGGAGTCTCGGGTTCAAGCAGAGAAATAGCAAAAAGAGGTTTTTAAGGAGAAGCTTGAAAAAGGGACGGGCGATATTCGGAGCACTGTGGAGATTATCACCCTTCCCATTTTATTTTGTGGTGCTGCTTAGAGTTTATACACTCAGTGTGGATAAACAGGAGAGCCCCTGCAGGTGGATGAGCCAGTGAAGATGGGATTAGGGATAAAAAAGCTGAGCCAGCTTGCTGTTCCCTGTCCCTTTTGCCACCTCGTGTTCTCCAGCTCTCCTGCGGTGTCCTGGCATTATAATTATCCCAACTTCGATTTCTCCAGCAAAGTCAAAGGGAATTCAAACCTGAATATACTTGAGGGTGAATTTTAAGGAGCCTTAAAGCATTCAGATTTTGCAGGCAGAAGGATCTGAAAGAAGCTCAAGTGTCATTGGCTTAGTCTGTCATCAAATCAGAGTCTGGGGAGTTTTCTTTGGATGAAGCTGGAAAAGCCATTGCTGTGAGGGGAGACCGAAGGCAGCATGGTGAGCAGGGGAGTTTGGCTGTTGGCTTCATGTTTATTGCTGAGTTTGAGCTGTTGGATCTCTTTAGCTGCTTTAATTATGAAGATAAACAAAGCCATGGGATAACAAGCCCATCCTTTGGTGTTGTTTAAGGAATAATCTTCGTCAGATTTTTCAGTGCAACGAGGCAGTGACATTGTGACACTGTAAATGGTCTGTTCAGCATTTGGAAAAAATCTGTCCAGAACAGGGCTGGGAGGTGGCATCCGACACCAGCCCCGGGGCCGTGCCAGCTTTTAAACCAGAGAAATGATTTTAAACCACGGAATTCTGGAATGGTTTGGGTTGGAAGGACCTTAAACCCCATCCCATTCCACCCCCTGCCATTCCACTGTCCCAGGCTGCTCCAAGCCCCATCCAACCTGCCCTTGGGCACTTCCAGGGATCCAGGGGCAGCCACAGCTTCTCTGGGCACCCTGTGCCAGGGCCTCCCCACCCTCCCAGGGAACAATTCCTGCCCAATATCCTACCTAAATTTCCTCTCTTTCAGTTCCATCTCATTCCTCCTCGTCCTGTCCCTTCAGTTCCCCAGGATGATTAAAACAATTTAAAAAGTTAAATAACTTTATTTGTGCAGGAGCATGGAGGACTTGGCCAAAAAAGAAAGAAAGAAAGAAAAGAGCTTGTAGTTCTACAGGCAAATAGATACATTCAGAACAGTCCTTGGAGTGAAACTTCTGCCTCCCTCAATTTAATGAAGAACTCAGAAAGCTGTGACTGTGATTCTGTACTGAACAATTCACTGGCAGGAGAATTTAGTATGCATTCAGTCTATTCATTTTTGCACCTGTGAGCCACAAAAGTGTGTGGTTTCTGACAGCTATGAAAGCACCTCTCTATTTCTCCCTAGGAGAACATTTGTCTCAGTAATTATTACAAGGCAGGCAGGAGTTTTAGAGGGCAACTTTCAATTCATTTCTTTTTTCTTAGTTGCTTTTTTGCATTGTTTGCATTCCTTTAACACATGGGGGGCGGAGGGGGAAATGCTGAATGCAGCACAACTGGTTATGAGACATGTAGTAAAAGATTTTGTGCTTGTGGAATAATTTTTCCGAATATTTTTCTCAGGGCCAGATGGGATATGGGCTATATTTTAACAAGTTAAACAACCTCGTCTGCCCCAGCTCTCCCTGCTCTAAAAGCCTGGATATTTTAATCCAACCAGTAGAAGTTAGGTGGGAGAATTAAAATAAAATAAAATAAAATAAAATAAAATTTAGTGTTTTCTCTTTAAGGCGTAAACGTGGGGATTCCTTCCTAATCTCAGCTTTGAAATTGTGTCTTGGTGCCAGGAACCTTTCATAGTCAAGTAACACTTCATTGCTTCATTTTCTGTTGTCTGCCTCTTGCTGAGACCAAAGTTTGGGCCTGCACCAAGTACAGTTCATATTTTGAAGCTCAGTATGAATGAAAGAAGTGCCAAGATTCAGAGCTACCAAACCCTTCCACTAAGAGAACCCCTAAGTGCTTTCTTTGATATTTAATTTGATAGATAAAACCCAAGTCTTACCCACTGCCATGCTCAATGCAGCTCCAATATTACTCATAAACTCTTTTCTTTTGGTAAATAAATCACTGCTGCTGATATTAGTTAATCTTGCCCCTATAAAGCTGGGTTTTGGTTTTTGGTTTTGTTTTTTTTTTTTTCTTTTTTGAGTTATGAAAAAAGACATCAAAGAGGCACGAATCAGAGTTTTCCTTCCTCAGAGAATAAATACCAAATTTCTCTTTGAAGCTGGAATCAAAGCCAGGGAGTCTGCAGCTGATTTGAGAACCAAGACAGGATCCTGTGAGGCAAATCCCAAGTTTTGTGGTGACAGAGACATCTTTTTTTACATGCTTGTGTTTCTTGTGATTTTCCCCTGACTTAAGGCAGTTTTAGTCACCAAGAGTGTGCAGCTCATGGATTTCTGTGTTTACATTGCAAAGGAAATGCAAGCAGAGCAAGGAAAGGTTGGATCTGTTCTACCACATCATCTTTAACACACAAAGGAAAAAAATAATGTAAATAATCCAACCCAAGACTTATAAAAATACCTTGAGAAGTGTTTGAGCAACCCAGAAGCTTCCCCTTGGACTCGAAGGGAAAGGAGGCATCAGGAAAATCCTTATTTCACTTCTTGGGGTGCTGGCAGCTTTGTGCTGGTTTGGTGAATGGGACTGAGCATTAATGAGTGGTTAAAAATATTGTGACACATCTGCATATAATTCTGAATACTGCAAAGGAGATTCACATTTCCTTGGTGGCTTCCCAAATCTTTGCCTTAGCAATGTTATTTCATAGACTCACAGAGTCCCAGAATGATTTGGGTTGGGAGGTACCTTAAGGCTCCAAAATTCCACCCCTGCCATGGGCAGGGACACCTTCCACTGTCCCAGGCTGCTCCAAGCCCCATCCAACCTGGCCTTGGACACTTCCAGGGATCCAGGGGCAGCCACAGCTTCTCTGGGCACCCTGTGTGGGGCCTCCCCTCCCTCCCCGGGAAGAATTTCTTCCCAATACCTCATCTAAATTTCTGCCCTTTCACTTTGAAGCCACTCCTCCTTGTCCTGGCTCCCCAGTTCCTGATGAAAAGTCCCTCTCTGGCTTCCTCCCTTCGAATACTGGAAGGATTTCTTTCAGGTACTGGAAGGAAATTTATTCCCAAACTCTCCAGATGCAAAAGAGAAATATAAACAGCTCTTTCTTTCCTGTTATCTGTCATCCTTGAAACTGCACCGGCGTCCTGCTGCTTTATGGTCCTGGTGGGGTTTATATTTCTTACTGTTCTGGTGGGTTTTATGCTTCCATTTTTGCCTCAGATTCCAAAGTCCTCCCTCCTTTTAGCCCTAATTTTGGCTGTCAGTCGTCGAATTAAGATAAAATCTAACTGCAGGTTTTCTTGGAGAATTCCAGTAATTTTTTGGCTTGTTATGGCCATATTTGGATTTTCTTAGGGTTAAGAATAATTTTCTCCTCTTCTCTATTTCTTTCAAAAACCAGAGATTGGATAAAACCCTTTCAGAAGTGGGATCCTGGCAGGGAGCAGCACTGGGGGGATGCAGCTTCCCCTCACCTCTCACATCCCATCTTCCCATGTGTCTCTGACCTGTGACAACAGGTAGAGAGATGAAGGAATGGGTGTGAGTTGTGGCAAAGATGGGTGGATTTATGGCAGCAGAGCAAGCCAAGTTAATCAGGAGCACCCTACAACCTCTATTTCACCCCCCAGTGTGTGTGCCTTCTCTCAACTCCACCGTGGGGTCAGGAAACCTGACAAATGCAGCTTTAAATCCCACAGCTCATCCCCTCCAGGTTTTGCTCAGCTTCCACATCCGTCTTTGGACTTTGACCCCCAGAAAGCAAAGAACGATAGTGCTAAGGTTTATTTTTTAGGTGTTTGGGCTATCAGATGGAAGGGTTCATTTCTGGAATTCTGTTTTAATTTGAGCACATCAGGATTTTACAGCAGTGCCACAATTATGTTCAGACTAGGATTACTGCTATACTCAGCAGCTAGGAAGATGCTTAATGGCCCTGCTGATGGACAAAAGAGGCACTGATTTTTATTTTGTAAGTAGAACCTCTCATTCATTCAGTGCTGAATCTCTGCTATTTGACAGCAACAAGTAACAGAGCACAGGAAGGGTTTTAAAGTCCATTAATGGGGGAGAGGCCCATTTTTGCTATACACACTCCCAATTTAGCCCTGCTACTGGGAGCGGGAGCAAAAAGTCCTAGCACAGCTGATCCCTCGTAGGAGTGCGGAATGGTGCACATTCCAAAGGACTGCTCTAGACAGCTGGTAACCCTGGAACTGGCTTTATGAATGTATTCCTCTCCTGAAGCTTTCTCCTTGGAAGTGGATGCATTGATGAGGATGCAGCAAGTCACAGAATGGTCAGGGTTGGGACAGAGCTCAGGATCATCGAGTCCAGCCATTCCCCCAGCAGCACCATAACCACGTCCCCAGGGGCCACCTCCAGGTGCCTCCTGAACACTTCCAGAAAGGGTGACTCCACCACCTCCCCAGAAAACTTATTCAAATGTCTGATCACTCTTCCAGGGGAAAAATACATATTCTAATATCCAATCAGAACCTGGCCTAGCTAAATACTGAGCACTGAAATAATAGCGAGGGTTACGCTTGTTCCAGGGCTGGTTAAGGTGGGTAATTTCTATTTTAAGGGAAAGAGTCACAATTTTTAAAGCACTTTTTCTTTCTTATTTAAGTGCTATTTTATTTATTTGGAGTGATATTTAAGTTTCTTTCCAACCAATTGATTTCTGATGTATGAATATTAATTTTGGAGAAAGACAAAAATATGAATGAGGCACAGACAGATGTCCCGACAAATGGGGAAAGTGTAGCAGAGAAAACAGGAAACAGTGGAAGAAAAAAATCCATTTTGAAGCAGTTAATTAAAATCTGGCTGCAAGGCAGTAGCAGGGTGATGGATCACAATGATCAGCAGAGCAGATCCGACCTATGAATATTCATTCGGAGAGCTCACTCCTGCTGATCTCTTGGCTGCAGAGAAGGTCAGGCCCTCCCCGCTTTTCTCGAGGAAATTGAGAAAACAGGTGTGGGTAAAGGAGCTGGAGCAGGATTTGAGATGGAAAACATTTTGTGCTGAAAGGTGGTTGAACTCTCAGACCAAGAGCAGGCAGATGTTCCGGGGATAGCGGGAATGCAGCCTGGCGCTGGCACAGCATACACAGAGTGTCCAGCTGCAGGATCGGAATGCAGCTGCCTTTTAGTGGTGCTTTAGTTAGCAAAACACAACAACGTTAGGCACAACAGAAGTCTCTTGCACTGGCAAGAGCCTCGGGAAACAATGCTGGAGAAAGCACTGGAGAAAGGAGCCCAGGATCTGGGAATTTCAGAGGAGTGCCCTGCTGCTGTGGGCTGCAGAGGGGGACACAGGGGACATGGGGCACGTGGAGCCTGCAGGACACAAAGCAGTTGTTAAAAGGCAGAAATGGAGAGCTGGAATGACAGCTCAGAGATCGTTGTCTGTGGATTCCCATGAGATCTCATGCTCCTCAGAAGTTTGTTGTCAATCCTAAATCTTTTAGGATGGGGATTGAAGGAGAAGTATTTTGTCCTGGATGACTCTGTGAGGGAACACGGAATGCTGTGGTGTTCAGTGCGAGTCAAACAGTGAAGTGCTGCCACCCTGAAATAACCGGAGGATTAAGATGGGTATTTCTGTTTTAGCTAAAAATTACGGCTAAATGTCCTTTGATAGTCAAGACAGTAAAATTAAAAATGGGAGCTGTTGGAAAGAGCAGAGGCTTTGAAGTGGAAAGTGCAATGTTAGTCAGAGGTGCAGGTGGGTCACTCAGAGGGGGTTCCTTGGTGACTTGATGAAGGTGGAGAGCCAGGACAATAAAGATGATCAGAAGGGTGGAAGGGCTTACAAGGAATGACACCAGAGGCTGGAGAAGTGAAAAAGGAACTCTCAATGACAGAAAAGAGTAAAATCCGGAGAGGAGAGGAGAGGAGAGGAGAGGAGAGGAGANAAAGGAAAGGAAAGGAAAGGAAAGGAAAGGAAAGGAAAGGAAAGGAAAGGAAAGGAAAGGAAAGGAAAGGAAAGGAAAGGAAAGGAAAGGAAAGGAAAGGAAAGGAAAGGAAAGGAAAGGAAAGGAAAGGAAAGGAAAGGAAAGGAAAGGAAAGGAAAGGAAAGGAAAGGAAAGGAAAGGAAAGGAAAGGAGAGGAGAGGAAAGGAAAGGAAAGGAGAGGAGAGGAGAGGAAAGGAAAGGAAAGGAAAGGAAAGGAAAGGAAAGGAAAGGAAAGGAAAGGAAAGGAAAGGAAAGGAAAGGAAAGGAAAGGAAAGGAAAGGAAAGGAAAGGAAAGGAAAGGAAAGGAGAGGAGAGGACTCATCCCTTCCATATGTGTAGTTACTTTGCAGAGCTCCTTGCCTTGAAAAGTTTCATCCAGGCTGGACTTCAGAAAGTGCCTGGCTGGAGTCATGAGGGGAAAATCCATCACGGGCCAGTAACCACGAGAACATGACCTCATCTTCTGGAAGTCTTTCTAGCAAGTTGCTGGAGATTATTCCTAGGATAAAAGAGTTCCTTTTGTGTTGTAGGGCAAGGAACACATTGTCAGCAGTAGAATCTAAAAGATGATTGAAATTTGAAAAATGAAGGGATTTGTTCAGTAGAAGATTTGGACTAAAGGAGGGAATTACTCAATGCAGTAACTCAACGCTTGATGCCTGTACAGGTGGTGTGCTGTGGGAAACCTGTGGCAGTGACTAGGAATTCATTTGGGAAAGAATCAAGGACTGAACCATTGCAAAGTAGTGCAAGATAAAAAGTAGAGTGATGAAATGATGAAAGACTTATTTGGATTAAACTGGGACATATTTAGTGGTGGCAGAACACCATCTCACCAGGGATGCCTCAGCCTGAAAGACACGATACCATGCCTGGTTTCAAAGTAGCATAAATTTCCTGTTGATTTTTAATTGCCAGAGCCACAAATAGAAAATATCAGTGAGAGCATGTTTAAAACACATGGATGAGCTGAGCTCTCTGGATGAGTTTCCAATGGTCTGTGTAGGAAGATTTAATCCTCGTAAGTCCAGTAATGTGCAAGAGAATGCTCCAGAGTTTAAAGAAAGGCCAAGTGGGACAATAACTGAATAACTGCATGTGCAGGGATAAAAGTGACCCCACCTTCGAGCTGCATCCTGCAGGACAAAGAGATAAATCATGGAACATTATCCTGGCAGCACCAGACATTCTGTAAGGCCACATTTTGTTGTTTCAAAACAATGGCACCACACTGCAGTGGCACAGCACATCACAAACACCCTGAGTCAACTTTTGGGGAACACTGAGCTCCAGCTGCCTGAAAGCTTTTTGAGAAACCTAGAATTTGAACCTAAAATTTTTTTTTAAGTAACTTTAATCAGGGTATTTTTTGCCTTTGCCAAAGGGGAAGGGGAATTGAAGCTTTTCTTCAAAGGACTCCGAGGGTTTGAGTTTCTCTGGGTGATGCCTGCTAGGCCTCAATCCACAGAAAGAAGATTCCCAGACTTTGAGAGTTTAACCTCTCCAGGTTGGGAGCAGCAAGAAGACACAGAGGAGATAAATGGACATAAACAGACATCACCCCCTGGTCTGGGAAAAGATTGATAAGAGAAACAGAGAATGAGGACCAAATTAGCATCGAAGGCGAAGGGATCAATAATCAATAGGAAATTGAATGCTAAGGATCATGCAATGTAGAACCAACAAATGAGAATTTCTTTGGGTTTTTTATATATGAATATGGGAAAAGTCTGGTAAAGAATGATGTGTGATAGAATAATTTCTACTGCACACCCTGGCTACATGTGGATGGGATGATTTCCATGGTGCATCCTGGCCAGCATTAAGTAATGCCTGATTCTCTAACATTTAAAAGATGGTGTGGAGAGTTTCTTTTATTCCTGCAGTTTTGGTGACAGGGTCAAACAGGAAAGAAGCTGCTGGGGAGTGAGAAGTGGATTGATGAGAATTAGTTGCCTGCACTGGACATGTGGAGGTGACAAGGACTGGGCTAAGATGAGGGGCAGAGGCTCTGCCGATGTGTTTTGGGCATGAAAACCAATTAGCAGCACGGGTGAGGAGATGAGCTGGAGTCAGGGTGTGAAGGAAACAGAGATAATCAGCTTCGGAGAGAGATTTCACGTGTCACACTCGAGTCTGCAGGAGATGGGGATTAATGTGCTGCTCAGGTGGTGATTTGTGCTACTTGACTCCTTAAGGACACATCTTTATGGAATTTTCTGTGCTTGTCATTTCTCACCTGCCTGGGCCACACTTCTGAACTTTGGCTCTTCCTGCACTCTCTGATTAAGAAACACCTCTAGTTGCTCTGGGGGAGGTGGATGAGAACATGATGAGCAGTTTAACCAGGAAGATTCACTTTTTGTCAGCTCTATCACTGTGCTTCACACCCCGCCCCGTCCCTCACCCCCCCTTTTCCACATAGTCTGGAAGTTCCTTCATTGGAATACTTGGGTAGAGACCGACTGGGAGAGAACAGGACAAATCTATGCATCAAAATACTCCACCACTTAGGCAGCTCTGCATTTAATTAGTCCCACAGACTTGCAAATAGGATAAAGATATAAATATATAAGAAAAAGAAAAGGCTTTTGCCACTTTGATAAGCTCTGACAGGGAAGTACAGAACAGCAAAATATTATTTTCCCCAAATATCCAACAGCACAGGAGTATTCCTCTTTGTTTTTGAATCATTTCACTTTTATGTCTCCAAAAGAGCTATCCAGGTTTTGAAGGGACCTTAATTTACAAGCACAATGAAAAAGCTTTCTGAATAGTAGTAAAATGTATCCTGGAGCTAAACTTTTTCTACCTAAATATTAGAGTTGCTTACAAAAAGTGGCGTAATATAGGTTGAAATTTGGGATACCACTGCTACGAATGTTCAAATATGTACCAGACTGCTCTTCTCACTCCTCTGGCCAAGGCCTCCCAAATCTTCCGTTGCTTTGGCAACTTTGCCTGGCCAAATTTGAGTTTCAGCTGATAGAAACAGCGGCTGTATCCTTGGCAGAGCTGTTGAACAGGATTTATAGAGAGCAAGGCATTACTTGGCACAATGAAAAAGGGAAAAATGAAAGGCAGATTTTGGGGGGAGGATGGCTCTGCTCAGGGGCTGTGACAGTGACATCCATTCCAAACAAGTTAAAGCAGAAGAATTTTCAGGAGAAATGTCTGTATCGACAGCTACAAAACTATTTCTTATTACTTGGTCCTGGAATTTTTGTGGGCTTAGAGATATTGAAAAGACAGGATTCTTCGCCTTTGCACATTCTAAGTACTTTAATTAATTTCTGAAGACTTATTTAATGATGCTGAGATTTGGCTCCTGTGGATGGTGCTGATCATTTTGAATAAGGTACAAGATGGTTCTATTTTTCAATATTGTCTTGGACTAATTAATGCTTCATTTAAATTCTCAGGCAGTGAAACCCTGATATTATTTTAGCTATTTCCCTTAACTGCCTTGGTGTTGCAATTTGACTTTAATTTTATAATTTAAAAAAAAAAGCTGTAGAACATCTGTATCTAAAAAGTTTGCTCATATTAATTTTACTTTATGAAAACAATCGAACGTGGAGTTTCTAAGTTGCTACTTTCAATCATGGAGATCTTTTTGTCAGTTTGGGGGTGGAAATGAAGGATTATGGCTGGGTGAGACAGCAAAACACCTTTCCTCAGTGGGTTTGTGCTCATAAACAGCTACAAGGGGTTGTAGGCTACCAATTTCAGCAGGAATTTTGGAAATGTCCTGTAGTTGTACCTGTTACCCAATTTCTGTGCATGAATAGAAATGGGAACATGCTGGAAACAGGAGATCCCAAGCACAAGAGGATCTTCTGTATAAAACCTGCCCCTTGGTTGAGATTTTAGTCTTGGTTGCTTAAATTTGGTTCTGTGAATCTCAGGCACTGCCAGCAGGGTGAAAAGAAGCTTTAAATCCATGTTTATTTCTTTTTTGTGCTCATACACTGTCCATCAAAAACCAGGAATTCATTTCTAAGAGAAAACATCCTGTAAATGCACAGAGGTTTCTTACACGCTGAAATTTAGTGAGCTCTTGACCTAAATGCAGTTTTCTTATGGTCCCCGTGATGTTCCGGAATACAAACCTTAGACTGGACAGTGTGGGCTTGGAAAGTGTTTCCCATTAAAGTCCCCTACAAACATTGTCTATAATCCAAATGCAGGTTTCCTTCCTGGCTGTCAGGCGTTGGAAGGGGCTGCCCAGGGAAGTGGTGGAGTTCCCACCCCTGGAAAGGGTCACAAACCCTATGGATGTGTCCTTGAGGACATGGGTTAGTGGCGGCCACGGTGGTGCTGGTTGACAGCTGGACTCGTTGATCTTAGAGGGCTTTTCCCACCTTAACCGTTATGGAATTCCATGAACCTAATAAAAGGAAACAACTTTTGTTCGTAACTGAGTTAGGAACAATTCTCAATTTGAATACTTGCAGATGGCAGGGATACAGTTTGTCCTATGGGATGTTCCGGACATGCTAAGTATCAAAGGAGAGATGAGGGAATCCAGAAGGAACCTTCCCTGGCTGGAAGCAGGGAATGGGTGCTCGATAGAAATACAAGAGGGCTGCAGAAAGCTGAGGCTGTGTCCAAGAGAAGAAAATGGAAAAGAACAATATGTGGAAGATTAAACAGCAAGGTGCCAAGAGAGGGCTGGGAGAACAATTTGAGCGGGGCAGGAGAACTAAGGAATTCTTTCACAAGCACACCAGGTGCAAAAATCTGGCCACGGAGTTTGGGAGATGAGTCATAGAGACCCAAAAGGACCAGTCGGAGGAAATAAGGCTGGAATAGGAAAGCGCGATGAGTATTTTGCATCTGTATCACCACGGACAAGTTGGGGTGGGATGCCAAGCTCCTCTCTGGAAGGTGAGTCCTTCCTGACAACCACGCTGTGCTTCCTCGGAGCTGTCACCAAGTCTGAGGACAAAGAAATGCGGCTGCCTCTCCAAAAGCCCTGGCTGGGAATGCTGACCAAAGGCTCCCAGGGAAACTGAGCTACCATGGGATCAAAGGAGAGGTGTCCCCATGGGGAGATGATGGATAAACCAGAGGAATTTGGCAGCTGTTGCCTTTGTCAAACACCTTCTGGGAAATCAGCCTAATCTCCCTGTCTAAGTGGACACTGATCATTGATCGCTCTGCTGAGCACCACAGTTTGCTGCTCTTCACCTTCCAACTGCCTTGGAGCTGAATCCCTTGGATGCTGCTTTCCAGCTAAGGCTGTTTTGGAATTCTCTCTGCTTTGTGCACTTAGCAGTGAGTTCCGTGCATGTTTGTAAATCCAGCAGCATTGGGGGTTTTTACTGCTCACAAAGATGACACAAATTTAGCACTGCACAACCTGCTTGCTAATTGTGCCTCTTACGACTCTGTCGTTGAGTCTTAAATACTTAGTGCGAAATGGGAAAAAAATTGTGCGATCTGTTGCATGGAAGGAGAAAAAGCAGATTTTTTTAAAAATTTACTTGCTTTGGAATCCTGGGAAGTGTTTTGAAAAGTGGAGTGATGGGCAGTGCACCACAACCGGTATTTTTAAAACACTGGGAAAATTTGGGGGGATTTTTTTATATTAAGTCTCACCTTATGCTAACTCTTGCATAGTTCTTGCCACAGAATCAGGGAATGGTTTGTGTTGAAAGGGACCTTAAAGCTTATTCAGTGTCACCCCCTGCCATGGGCAGGGACACCTTCCACTGTCCCAGGGTGCTCCAAACCCCAATCTCCAACCTTGGACACTTCCAGGGATGTGACAGCCACAGCTTCCCTGGGAAGCCTGTACATTCTGTGCTTTTATATGCACAGATGTGCAAATACAGAGCTCTTCACCTCTCCTTAAACTCTCCGTGTGCCTTAAAACCCTTTGCCAGCTCCAGGAGGAAACAGCTGAACGCTGGCGCCGAGAGTCGCCCTCTTCCACACCTCCCATAAATCACCCATAAACACCTTTTATCATAATAAACGTAACGCATGGCATTCGCCTCCAGACCTCCTGCTGCAGTAGGAACGGGAATATTTTCACCTGGAAGCCTGGCAGCGTGGGGCTGACTGGGTTTTAGCCTTCCCTGTTAGCACATGATGGAGGAGCCGGCGTCGTGCACCTCAGAGCATGATGCCAATTATTTTCCCTGGCAAGCCGTCACCTGGCAGGCTGGCTCTGCTTCTGCAATTTCCCCTGAAGTATCTGAGACTAAACGATGCACAAACAAGGCAGGCCGTGATTTATTGGGAATGATGGGTTTAGGTGCTGATTCTTGGGGGAAGGTGCTACATTTTTAAGTAGGCCTGGTTTAGGATGGAATAAGTGTTCGAGTCAAATTGTTGTGTTATCTTGGCTTTCCTGTGCTCCTTAATTTCCCAAATGTTGCTTGCTGTATTTCCTGTCTGTTCCTTATCACCTCTGTAGTTTTCTAAGTGGCAAAAAAAAATGTGTGTTACAAAAAACCATTTGGATTTAACCCCCTGGCAGCAGACACTGTCTCCCAGGAATAACTGATAGGAGTCATGGAAATGTTCTATTTCTAACTCACTTCATTGCAAAGCCCAGTCTTCTTTTCTGACCACTCTAAAGTGACGTGGGAACCTCCCATTGCATTTGCTTTAATAAATATCTGTCAATACATTTAGGAAAAGCCCCAACCTCTGCTGCTTTAAGGTGGGGTTTGGATAAAAGGCTCTGGAAGGAACTTGGTTTACAAAGAGCACTCAATCCTCACATCTCACAGCAGCCTAATGCACAGACATCTCCTAGTTCTCCTGCTGTCTGGAATTTCCCAATAATTTTCTCCTGCGAGTTTAATTTCCCCCATTGGAAAACAAGGGATGATCCATGTTTGTGTCCTGTGAAATGGTATTAACTTTGCTCTTATCTTTGGAGCACAGGGATGTGGGTGTTGTTGGTAAGAAAAAGCGTGGATAATGTTGGAAGGGAGGGAGGGAGGAAGGCGGGAAGGGAGGAAGGCAGGAAGGAAGGGAATGCAACTGATGCTGTCTTAGCAAGCTTGGTAAGAAGGGAAAAGTAGGAATTAATCAAATGCTATTTTGGTATTTTTGTCTTCATAAAATCATATTTTCATTCCAGATGACGATATTTCAATCTCCTGCCTTTTTGGAATTGTGAAAAAGGAGAAAACTCTTGGCATTGAGCATTGATATTAAAGATGGCAAAAAAGTAGAGCTTGACATTATATATTTATTTATCAGCTTTCTGGTAAGGAAATTTGGCCAGATTTCCTTAAAATAGGCTGTGGATTAGAGAAACATAACACAGACTATTTTTTCTGTCAATTGATGTAATCAAGTAAAAGTTTATTTACCTGAAAGGGGAAGGCTTACAGAAGTGGTGTTTTGCAGTATTTCTAAAGTGATAGAAATGTTTCTCCTGCATACTGACCTTGATTTATTCATTTTCTTGACACACTGTGAGGTTTATTGGTTTTCCCAGATATCAGAGAGCGGATTTCTCTGCATATCACAGTGGGAAGATGGAGACTTCCTCTGGAGTGACCTTATTGTGGCCCTTCAGGACCTGAAGGACCTCCAAGAAATCTGGAGAGGAACCATTGACAAAGGCCTGGAGTGCTAGGACAGAGGGAATGGCTTTCCACTGCCAGAGGGCAGAGTTAGACAGGATATTGGGAAGGAATTGTTCCCTAGGAGGGAGGGGAGGCCCTGGCACAGGGTGCCCAGAGAAGCTGTGGCTGCTCCTGGATCCCTGGAAGGATCCAAGGCCAGGCTGGATGGAGCTTGGAGCAACCTGGGACAGTGGCAGAGGATGGCTCTGGATGGGATTTAAGGTCCCTTCCAACCCAAACCATTCCAGGATTCTATGATTAAAGGAGGACTTTATCAGTGTGTGTGACCCAAACCCATTTTTGCAGTTTTTCTTGTCTTGATCCAAGATTTTTTTGCATTTTGAATTATTTGCAGAGCAGCCTCAGCTACCCAAATCCCCTCAACACCAATCTGTTGTAACAGCTGTAGTAAAAAATGAGAACCAAGTTTCTCATCTTATAAATATATCTGCAGTTGGCTTAGATATCAATAAACAATCAATATTTAAAGTGTGGTATTGAGAAATGTGGCTGCAGTGGGAAAGGAGTGTGGACAACAACAGGACACCAAAATCATTGGACACAGATCAGTGTATTGCTGAATTTGGATATGGACATGAGAGAAGTTGAGACAGCTTGGAAAATGTAATGTTTTAATGCTTGTTCTTATATAAATCCTCCTTTTTGGGGGTACCGGGGGTTCTTTAGAAATTTTTTGTGGGAAAGCAGTAGCGATCTTTCCCCCTCAGGAGATTTCAGCAATCTGAAAGATATTAAAAACTCAGAAGCAGTAAGATCCAGCCAGGCCTAGCCCAGATTCAAAGTTTAATTGTTGATGTTTGTCATCGGCAATGTAACCTACAAGCAGTAGGCATTAATATATTTAGAAAATCTGGTTTTCTGTTGAAAAAACTTATTCTAAAGAGAAAAAAATGCCCGACAGAAAGATTGCTTGTGGAAGAGTCCCTTATTTTCTCGTTTGCCTTTATTTAATTAGACAAATATCAAAGTAGGGGATTAGTAACTTCTTGGGAGAGAAGTCGAGAAAAGTAAACTTAAATTAATATTGCATTGTTTTCTTCTCTCTTTAGATCTCAAAAGGTCTCTTTAGATATCAAAAGATCTGCATTTGTAGAGATTTCAAAATTCTTTGTCAATTAGTCGGGAAGTGAATCACTCTTTCCCTAAATTAGTCAGGCTGCATAATGAATATGAGAGGAAAATCCAGCTGAAATCCCAGCCCATGCTGTGCTCCGAGAGTGCATGGAACCAGTTTATCTGAGGGACACAGGCTGAACTTTAAGCACCTAATCCATTTACGTACATATCAATTACCCTGTAATGGTTAATTATCCATGATCCCGTTAGGGGAGCAATCAAGCAATCCCATATGTTACCCTTTTCTACAGTCAGCAAATGTTGGAGGCCACCTTGTAGGAAATATTTGACCTAAATTTTCAGTAATTACTAAAAAAATATTCAGATTCATTGCAGATTTATGAAAACACAGCAGGAAATTGGCGTTCATTTTCAGGGATGGGAGCTCTGGAGTTTGGGAGCATTTCCAGAGTTTTAGTGGTTTTTTAAAGGTAGGGGTTTGAGACCTTAGGCTTATCTCAGCTACTTGAGGTGTCTTTGATAAAGTGCAGGAGCCCTCTCCTGTGCCCCAGGGCCATCCCCGAGGTGGGCACAGCACCAGAATGTGCCTCTGCAGGGATGGACGGCCGGGAAACTCCAAATTCTGGAGCACACAGAACGTTTGAACCAAAGGTGAGAGCACCCACTGCATCATGTGAAGATCATGGACAACACAAAGGTGGCATGTGCTCTTGCTGCACACCGATTTTTAAGCTGGTGCCAAAATCCTGCCCTAACTCAATCCAGGGAACCATCTCGGAGCTTCAGGTAAAATTACAGCAGTTAACATTCAGTTTGCTGAGCGTAAAGATTAAATTATAGCACTACCGGTTTGTTTTTTACTTTTTTTTAATGCAGAGGGAAGGTTGTTCCTCAAGCAGACACTTAAGGGAAGAAATCCCTGGGCACCACAACATTTTTCACCCACTGTGAGTTTGTTTTGCATAGGCTGATTCCCTTGGGGAGCCTGGGGAATTAAACGCTCTGTTTTGTTTTGTTTTCTGCAGACAGGTACTAAAAGCTAATAATAGCAGTTAAAGTATCCTCTTCCTTCTCTTTCATTAACAGAAGATTGAGGCCAGGCTTAGATCACTTAACAGGGGACATTAGCAGATGACTCGGTGCAGAAGGGCCACGTTAAAGGGTTTTGTGGCTTCCATGTACTGCAGCAGTTTCGGGATTGAGCTGGGCAAAGGGAACACGATATTCTGAAAGGCAGATGAAGTTTCTTTGTACAAGGAGCTCCTCAGTAATCCTGTGTTCCTGGGGGTTTGGGTGCGTTTAGGAATCAGTGCTGAGGCTTTTAAAGCCTTTTATACCAAACATAAGAGCAAAGGAAGAAATCAGCCCTGCTGGAGTTTGTAATCCCTGAGCCTGGGTGGGATATTAATGCTCCCTGCTTTGGGTATGGAGAGAAGTGAGGAACATTAAACTCTGCACTTCCTCCCAGCCTGCTGAATCCATTCTGCTGATCCTTACTCATTGGCCTCCAAAACACGGAGTCCTAAATACCTCCACATTCGTCTCATTCTGGTCAGACTTCAAAGCATCACCTGTGTGCTAAGTGACTAAAGAAACGCGTGGGGTGAATCAGGAGCATCCTTGGGTGCTGTCATTAATTGTGAGAGGCCCTGGGGTTGTGTCAGGTGTTGGATCTGCTCTGGGCTGGAGGCTATAGAAGCTGTGGAATGCTAGGACTGGGGTAGAGGCTGCTGCCCTAAAAATGTGAGGGTCAAAAATCACTGGGGTCACCTGTTGCTGAGTTGAGTCTTGGCCAGAGATAGAGGCAGCAGCATATTCAGTTCTGCACATGGAAATATCTATGTGCTTTTCTTGGCTCTTTGCTCCAAGTACAAGGAATTTCTGACTTTTGTAAGTAAAGAGGTGGCATAAACAGCTCCTTAGTTCATGAGGCCTTGCAAGGTCTTCAAAGCTGCAGCTTTTCAAGAAAGAAGCAGTAATTATAAATCACAAAAACTTTCTTGTCTGCTGATATTTCACGGTAAAAGGTACCTTGGAGTCTGGGCTCTGCATGAACATCTGTGGCATTGACCATTCAGCTGTTTGTTCAAAGGGGATTTTCCCTGTGATCTAGGCCCTGGAAACCCCCATTTAACCCATCCTGACCATAGCTTGGTGCTGGAGGTGGTCCCAAAAGCTCAGGCATGCCTGATTCTCTGCTGAAGGTGCCCCCTAAAGTTCCATCCCACTTGACTCTCCGTTAGAGGTAGTTCCAAAAAGATCCATCACACTTGGTTCTCTGCTGAAGGGGGCCCCAAAAGCTGAGGCACCCTCAATTCTCTCAGGGCCTCCTGGCAGGTGAAGCTAAACAAGCTCTGAAATGGAGACACTTCAGGAAATGTTCAGTGCCATATGGATTTTCTCAAAAAAGTGATCATTCAGTGGCTGCAGGGAAATAAAATTCCCCGGTGAACACACTCTCCTGGCAAACCTCAGGAGCCATGGAGCCACTCCTGGCCCTTTCTCAAATCCTCGAGAGGGTTATCAGGGTGCCTTGTGGGTGCACCCTCTGATCAAAGCTCTCCTTGCCTGTCCTGTCCTCAAGCCTCTTTATTTCTCATGTTGTGTTTGATCCCAGGATAGAGGCTCCACTGTTGCTTGCTGGATGCTTGTCATGGTCTCCTGAAAAGCACCTGCCCTCAAATTCCTTCTGTGCCAGCTCACATCGAACTCCATCCCAGGGCTCATCGCAAGACAAGACAGTGACTCATTCTTCCCTCTCAGAAATAGCATCCAGAAAGCTCAACAGAGGAAGTCAACAATGAACACAAGGATTACAAAAATGCTCCCATTCTCCACGAGTTAATTTTAGAGTAAAATCAACATTTGTTCATGGTTTAGAAAGATCTCCATCCTCATTACTAGTGTTGTTATTGTCACTGTGACTATTTTTACACAGCGCCTTCGATTTGCAAGGGGTGTTTTTGACCAAATGGGAAGTTGGTTTTTCAGGGTAATCAGAGGATTGGGTCAAAATCTCTACACTGGGAGGGTGAATTTCTTTGCAAACGCAAAGGATTTCTGGGAGGTTTGGTTTCTTTGCTTTTCTTTTGGAGCAGATGGCAGTGAGAGTGACTTCATCATCCAATTCCTGTTGCCTGTTAGGACCTAAAAAATGGTTCATACATAGAGATCCTGGTTTAAAAAAAAAAAAAAAAAAAAAAAAATTCATTTCAGCAGCCTCTTCAATGTGAGAGTCTTGGTCAGGTCTCAGGGGATTTCCACCACCCGAATCTCACTGTAACTTACTCTCTTCCAAGTTTTTTTGTCCTGGTTTTGATCTCATTTGATTTTGCTGGACACCATTTCTGCCTGGTTTGATCCACTGATATTTTGTGTCGTGGAGACAGAAGTTTTGAACCCTCCCAAAGACAACTTGTTATTTTGTAGGAAGAAAAAAAGTCAGCTTTCATCCTTTATTTTGACTGTCTTTGATTTGTGAAATGGAGTATTCCAGGAAACAGCCCCGTGGAGGAAAATCTGCTGGGTTCCAGGTGCTGAACAGCAAAACTATGAGCAAGTTAAGTGATGATAGGGAATAGAAATCATGCAGTCAAAACAGCCAAAGGTTTTGGTGGAGCCAGGAAGGCAGCAGACCATCACTGGGCAAGGCTGATGGGTCTTCCAAAGGAAAGAAAACACTTCTTTCCTTTTTTTGATGCGGATAAAAGTTATAGTGACAGTAATTGTCCAGAGGATCATAGCTGTGTGTGGGAGATGGAAGTTCTCTGTTAAAAGCGCTCCTCTGACCAAGGTAATGCCCAGGGGGAAGGGGACAGGATGGAAAATCAGCCTTTACCATGTTGTACTCTAGAATGGGAACGTAGGGAAGAAATGGGGATTGTCATAGTAAAGTTTAAAAGTTCAAAGCAACACAAGATGTAATGTGAGTTCGGCTCTAGTAAAAATGAGATGCAGGTCTTTGGTGAAGTGTCTTCAGGGCTTGTTGTCCCAAAAGTTCCCGTTCTGATTGAAATTTTTCATTACTCAGCCTAAAAGTGAATTTAGGTGGAGAGGCTGTTGTACTGTTTTCTGAATCACTAGAATAGTTTCTCTCCCCAGTATAAACAGATATCCCTAAGCAAAGCCAGGTGCTGCTTGGCAAAAAAAATGCTCATGTATAACTTACATTTTCTTGCTGTTTTTAAATAAATGAAAATATTTCCTCTCTCTCCCCAAGAATGTGTGGCTATTTAGAAATAGAGGCTTCTATAATGAATGGATGTATGTTCACACTGCCTTTATATTTCTTATTTCTATCGTGTTGTACTCAGCAGGATGTTCACTTCCTAATATTATTCTGGTTTAAAATTAATACAGTTCAGTTGCACTGAGTATAAATCACAAAATGAAGTGCTGTTCTCCCTTGAAAATAATAATAGGATATAGATTTAATGCTTCCACTTCACAATTAAATTTCCCTCGAGGGGTCAGAAAGGTGATGTGACATTTTAGCCCACAGGCTGAGAGAGAAGATTTGGGGTTTAAGATGTCAACTTTGCTTCTGAATGTGGAACAATAGAGGATTTATTATTTATAATTTATAGGGCCTCGACAGCTTGGAGAGATGGGCAGAGAAGTACTGTCTGAAACTCAGCAAGGGAAATGCAGGTCCTG
>VWPU01002108.1:1996-17414 GCA_013398955.1 Callaeas wilsoni | reverse complement strand
CGCCCCGCCGCCCCCGCGCCGCCTACAACTCCCGGCGTGCCTTGCGCCGCCGCGCAGCGCGCGCCGGCGGGCCCCACGTGCGGGGGCTGCTGGGAGATGGAGGCGCGGCCGCAGGGAGGCGCGGGGCACGCCGGGAAGGCGGTGTCTCCGGAGCGGAACCCGGCAGTGGCGCTGAGGCGCGCTAACGTCACGGGGCCGGTGACGTCACTGAGGTGTTTGACGTCACGGGGCGGGTGCGGGAAGGGAAGGAGGGGCCGGGCTGCGGTCGGGGGGCACGGCCAGGGAGGGACCGGGAGGAGCGGGGAGCCGGCTGCTGCCTGGGCCCTGTCCCCGGATGCTCCCCCAACTCCCGCACACCGTGGGCTATGAGGAAGGCGGGGCCGACACCGTGGCTCAGGCGGGCAGGGTCCGGCAGGGGGCCCGGGAGGTCACGGCCCAGGGGGCTCCAGGTGAACGGTCACAGAATCACTGAAGTTGGAAAAGACCGCCAAGGTCATTGAGGGGTTAACCTGGGACTGATCCCCACCGTGTCACCAGCCCAGGGCACTGAGTGCCACTTCCAGGCCTTCCTTGGGCACGTCCACGGATGGGAACTCCAAACCGCCCTGGGAAGCCGCTTCCAGTTCCTGACAACTTTTTCCGTGAATAAATTCTTCGTAATATCCAACCTCAAGGTGCCCTGTCACACCTTGGGACCGTTCCCTCGCCTCCTGTCCCTGTTCCCTGGGAGCAGAGCCCGACCCCCTCGGCTGTCCCCTCCTGTCAGGGAGTTGTGCAGAGCCACAAGGTCCCCCCTGAGCCTCCTTTTTTCCAGGCTGAGCTCAACTCCCCCTTCCCCAGCTCCGTTTCCTTCCCTGGACACGCCTGGAGTAACCAGGAAGTGAGCACGGGAGCCTGCGGGGGAGCAGAGCCTCCTGTCCCTGCCAGCGCCCTCCTCCTCCAGCGCCCGTCCCCACTGCTGGGGTGACTCCCTTCATGTACCCCTCAAGCCTGCTCCGGTGCTGAGAGAACGCGTTGGAGAATTTATTCTTTCAAACTTCCCTTTCTAAGGTACAAAAGCAAGTCTTTAAACCCACAAGCAGGGTTGTTTAATTGGTGGCGACTCGCTGTGAGCTCATTTCCTGGACACTTGAGTCACACGCGCTGAGCTGTGGGGGCAGCATAGACATAATTCCATACTGTAATCCATAATTTCACAGTACCTACGTACAAAATCCCATGAGGAAATCGAGTCCTGAATGCCTCAGCCTGGTGCCAACCGGATACTTTTGACTTCTCTTTCTTTGTGCTTGGCCTCGATCACCTGTAGAAGTGATAAACCCCAATCTCCAGTCACAACGGGGTTGTGAGAACATTAATTAATAACAGACTCCAACAATAATAATGTTTTTCACTAGAAATCACCCAAGAAAATTAACCACTGCTTTGGAGCAGGGCTGGGATATCACACACCACATGGAAAAGAGGAAAAAAGACCCAAACAAATGCTTGTTGGGTAAGAGAGCTTTTTTGTGCCCTGAGAAAGAGGGAAAAGCACTGCTCCGGGAAACACAAAGAACATCCCACGTAGCAGGTGGGAGTTCAGCAACAGAGCCCTGCAATGGCTCCTGCCTTGTTCCATCTCCCTAACACTGCAGATAGGTGGGAAAGGCAACTGCACAGGAAAAATCCACTGAGGCTGATGGAAACGCTGCCGGGGCAGAAAAGCTCCCAGCTGACAGCGCAGGAGGCTGAGGAGAACAGGGAGAGGGAGAGCTTTTACCTGCCCTTTCTTCCTCCCACACAAGTGTGTGCTGTCACTGAGCACCACACACCTTTGCTCTGATCCAGTTCTCCCAGGGCATGGCTCTGGTTCTGGAGTTCTCCTGGGAACTTCCAGGAAACGCCAAGATGCTTCCAGAGGTGGATTTGTAAAGAAAGCAGCAGTGCCCAGGACACAGGATGGAACCAGGGAGAAAATCAGTGCCCTGAGCACCTTCATTCCACCCCAGCCAGTGGGCAGGGAAACAAAGGGAATTTCGGCAGAAGTCTTCCCTGCAGGAAATGAAAGAGCATTGTAGACACCCGAGTTTGCAGGAGCTGACACAGCTGGACAAGAGGGGGACAGGGAGGACGATCACTCCAAGGTTTACTCTAAGAGGACAATCATTTTGCTCAGGATAAAACTTGTTCTGGTTCAACACCGCCCCATGTGCAAACACCCATCAAGCACTCAGGCTGGCACCTCTGAGCCCTCGTGTCCCACAGTTATGTTAGGGGAAGTCCCCGGCCTTGTATCCCTCACCAGTCACACATGAGGCAGTTGTGTGGCTCTGCTCCCACTCCCTGACTTACACCCAGTGTAGCCAGTGGAAGCTGAGTTCCAGCATCCCACTGAGCTGGGGGAAAGCAGGATTTGGGAAGGGCAAGCCAGGTGTCCAGACAGCGCTTCTGTGCTGAGGGAGCTGCACCCACACATCATCACCCCAAAATAGACTGACTGCAGAGACCACATAATGACACCTACAGTGTGGTACAGAGGGGAGGGAAATAGGAAAAGTATATTTAGCCAACTATTTCCTGATCCTGTTCCCCTCCTGGGAGAGCAGAGTAAAACAAACACTTTGGGTAAATAAACTCTGCCCTTCAAAGCAGACAAGAGCTTTCACAGAAGCACAGACACAGCTAAGGAGGAAGGACCACCTGGATGCCCCTGGCCCAACTAGCACATCCCAAGCACATCTGCTCAGGGCAGGATGCTCTGTGCAAATTGGTACTGAGGTCTCAGGACCTCTCTGCAGCCTCCTTCCTTACACTGAGTCAGAATCATGGAATCAGAGAGTGGTTTGGGTTGGGAGGGACTCCAAAAATTGTCTTGTTCCATCCCCTGCCATGGGCAGGGACACCTTCCACTAGCCCAGGGTGCTCCAAACCCCATCCAAGCTGGCCTTGGACACTTCCAGGGATCCAGGGGCAGCCACAGCTTCTCTGGGCACCCTGTGCCAGGGTCTCAGCACTCTCACAAGGAAGAATTCCTTCCCAATATCCCATCTAACCCTGCTCTCAGGCAGGGGAAGCCATTGCCCCTTGTCCTGTCACTCCAAGCCCTTGCGAAAAGTCCCTTTCCAGCCTTCTCGTAAGCCCCTTTGCGTACTGGAAGTTGCCACATTCAAACACTTCCTTCCCCGTCACCTCTCTTCCCATCCCTGTGCACCTCTGGAGCCTGGCTCCAACTTCTCCACCCCCTTATATGAGGCAGGGGCAAGACCTCTCCTTAACCTCATGTAAACCTTCAACAACCCCTTCTCCCAGCCTGCCCTGGAACCCCTGAGCTCCAAGGGAAATATAGGTTGGATATTAGGAGAAATTTTTTTACAGAAAGAGTGATAAAATATTGGGATGGTCTCCCCAGGGAGGTGGTGGAATCAGCATCCCTGGACGTATTTAAAAAGAGACTGGATGTGGCACTCAGTGCCATGGTTTAGTTTAGCTGAGGTGTTGGGACAGAGGTTGGACTCGATGATCTTGAAGGTCTCTTCCAACTTGGGAGAAGAAGAGAGAAACTAATGCACAGGAAGTTCCACCTGAATATGAGGAAGAACTTCTTTACTGTGCAGGTGACTGAGCACTGGAATAGATTTCCAGGAGGGGTTGTGAAGTCTCCCTCACTGGAGATATTCAAGAACCATCTGGACACAATCCCGTGCCATGTGCTCTAGGATTAGCAGGGAGGTTGGACCAGATGATCCACTGTGGACCCTTCCAACCTTACCCATTCTGTGATTCTGTGATTTCCTCCCACCCACCAACAGCTGGAGGTGCAAAAACATCACAAAAAACCTGAAATGAGCAAAAAGTAAGTTAGGAAGTGAGTGAGCAAAGTGAACTGGTGGCAGGACCCATCCAGACTGGAATTGAGTGACTTTGTCCCAGGAGTGACAGTGCAACCCACCATTAGACAGCGCAGTCTGGGAGCACAGGGTACAGCCCTCTGCAAGCTGCTATTTTTAAGATTTTAAGATTTAAGGAAGGAGACAAGAACATCACCTTGAGGTCAAACAATGGGCTGGATCAGACCAGTCAGACCAGTAATGCTGGGCTGACTGCTGCAGCGGCCAGAACAGCCACAGAGTCCCAGACACAGGCAGGATTTTTGTATCCTGGACTGACTGAACCCTGCACCACCTCTGGATAAACAGGCTGGGAATGCAGCACTTTGCACCCACAGACACCTTAGCAGCTCATCACACAAACTCACGGGGGAAAGCTCAGCTTGCCTTGCCCTACACTTGGAGCAAGGAGACAGCGTGGGAGAGCAGAGCATGGGGACACATCCCAGGAGGACCTGGAGGTAGCAGGGATGTGCAGGTCTCAGTCCAGATCCTCCCCCAAAAGCCAGTGCATCCTGTGGCAGTGGAAAACAGGAGGCTGAGGGCAGCACAGGAAGGAAGGAGCTTGGTATGGCACTGGAGCAGGCAGCAGCACACCTGCCTGCTCCCTGACCTACCTGGGCCCCAGACCTGCCCCTGCACCTCCCTCACCAACACTGCACAATTTCAGTTCCTGGGTTTGGTGCTCCTGTGCTGGCTTTGGGATTTCTACTTGGGAAATCAGAGAAGCCCAGAGGACAACAGAAATGCCTCAGTCACACCAGATTTCCTTGCTGCTCAACCACACCAGCTCCTCACTGAAACTCCTGACAAGAACTGAGCCGAGGGAACGTGGAGGCTGGGAAGCAGCTGCCAGAGCTTCTCTGCAGCACCTGGCCCAGAGCTGACACAGGAACATCGGCCCCTGCACGCAGCACAGGTTTCCTGGGCAACTCTGGACAGGTCACCTCACCCAGCCCTTAGTGCCCTTGCTGAACACAGGAGTCACATTTAACTGTTCCCAGGGACTGACTCATTGATGCCTAAGGCACTCAGAGACCCCTGGATCTGGGGAAAAGCCATGAACAAACACTGTGGAGAGAACAGCACCCAGAGGGAAGAACCCACACACATAGAGAGTTTCCCACACACTGACTCCACACAGGAGGTCCAGGGTGTTTATAACGTGTAGTACAGACACGGTGATCTTTCTACTGAGAGAGACAGAGAGAAGATACCAGACATAAGTCTATCAGGGTATTTCTGAACAGTGTTCCCAAAGGATCTCAGGATGAACTTGCTTCCACTAGGAAGGATGTTTGCTCTCAGAAGGGCCACCCAAATACTGGGCAATACAGCTTTTAGGCCAGAAAAACCACAGATGGGACAGGCTGTGATTTGCAAAGCCACCTGATCTCAGCAGCTCTGTTTGTTGCAAGTGTGCACGGTCCTTCTTCTTACCCTGATTCAGGGATCTTTGTCTTTCTTGCCCTGAGCTGACCTGTGGCGCAGAGGGACAAGAAATCACGGAGCCACTCTCTTCAGTGCCTTGTAGGCGTCAGTGGCTTCCAAGCAGTCCTCTGCCCAAGGATGGGAAGAACCAGTGGAGATGGAAGCCATTCTCTCCCATATCCATCTACGTCCCCAGAAGAGCTTTGGTCTTTTCCATGGGGATAAATTTGAGCACCAAGTTGGACAATGCCAACAGCAGCCCCCGGCCACACAGTGGCTCCGGGCATTGTCACTCCGAGGTCTGGATGTACACAGGGACAGCCAGCATGGTGCAGGGCCCGTCTGAGGCCGTCTGCAGCTCTGCCAGGGCCAGGTTGGAGGCCATGCTGTTGGGCTGCCCAGGGACCAGCTCCGAGTCAGCAGCTCCCGACCCGCCAACCACGATGGACAGGACGGCGTCCGACTCCTGGAAGGGCTCTTTGTTGGGGCCCCCCTCGGGGGGGCTCTCCCCAGCAGCGGCGTCCTTGAGCTCCGGCAGCCCCAGCGCGCCGGGCAGCGCCAGCCCGGCCTTGCGCCCCCGCGCCACCCGCTTCTTCTGGGCCTTCCTGAGCTGCAGCTCCTTGTCCTTGGGCGAGCCCAGGCGGCACTTGTGGTCCCTCATGTACTTGTGGCGCGTGAAGCCCTTGCTGCACGTGGGGCAGCGGTACTTGTAGTTGCCGGTGTGCGAGCGCTGGTGCTCCACCATGTGGGCGCGGCGGCTGAAGGACTTGTTACAGTACTGGCACTTGTGGATCTTCATCCCTGCACAGGGAGAGGTTGGTTAGACCCAGCCATCCCACCAGGGAGAGCAGGACAGCTTCACCTCCTCCTCCTCCAAGGAGCCACTCCCTGATCAAAGGCAGGAGACATTGTGCCACACACAGGGAAGGGGAGGGAGGTGCCTACAGCTTCAGTGTCTGTGTTTAACCGTTGCTTTAGCCCTTTGTAGAGTCACAGTGTCCTGAGCTGGAAGGGACCCACAGGATCATCCGAGTCCAAATCCTGGCGCTGCCCAGACACCCCAACAGTCCCACCCTGGGCATCCCTGGGAGTGGTGTCCAAACTGTCCTGGAGCTCTGGCAGCCTCGGGGCCGTGCCCGTTCCCTGGGGAGCCTGGGCAGTGCCCAGCACCCTCTGGGGAAGAACCTTTCCTGATCCAGCCTGCCCCTCCCCTGGCACAGCTCCAGCCATTCCCTGGGTCCTGTCCCTGTCACAGAGAGCCTGTCCCTCCACTGTCCCTCAAGAGGAAGCTGTGGACTGTAAATAAATATTCTTGCCTCAAGTAAGAGCATTAAAATATTACCAGAAAAACATGTCAGGTAATTTTGATGAAAATGCAAAACAATCTAGAAGTATTGTTTCTTCCAAGTGTATTTAGTAAATAAATTTCCACTTTTTTCCCTCCAAAATATAGGAATGTACAGTTTGAAAGAACCCATAACTGCACTATCAGCCCGTCCCATCTGATCCCACTCTGCAGGGCTTTGGGCACAAGGAAAGACTTCCAGTTTTACCCCAAAAGATAAAAGCCATTCCCTAGGGCATGGGAATAAATTATTTGTCTTTATTGGGATTGGGAGCATCATTTTTGGAACATAGAGAGAAGGGAATCAAATTCCACGAGATCTCCTTTTGCATGTGGGATGGGACTGGGGAGGAGTGGACAGGGCACTCTGGATATTCACTGGATAGCAAACAGACCAAATAATCCAGCTCAGCTTCTGAGTCTCACCAGCAGGCCCTGCCTACAGATTATACTGCCTTAGAAAACAGCCCAAAGCTTAGACATAGTCCTGAATAGACACTCACTTAAACAGGCCTGCAGCAAAACAGAGAAAAAAAATCTAAAGGTAATAAATTATTCTTATTTCTCAGGCTCAGTCCTTCTGTCACATGCTCTTGCAGCACCACAGCAAATCCCAGTCACTGCATTCCCAACCACTCACCTGAATGGGACAGAATGTGAGCCTTCAGCTTGTCGGGCCTGTTGAACTCTTTATTGCAGCCTGTGTGGCTTCTGGAACAACAATAAATGCTGGTGAGATGTGGGAATCGGCTGAGGATCGATGTATAAAAGATCCCAGATCACAGAGATCCTTAGCAGCACCCAGACGTTTCTCTCGGTGCAGCCTCAGCAGGAGTTCCACTATTTCAGCCATTCTGGGGAGGGGCAAGGAATAAACAGGCTGCCACAGGGACATGTGGCTTTTCCTAAACTACACATGGTCTGTGTCTCGCTGTAAATGCTCTGAAATGCAACAGGTTCAAGACCCCAGCTGGAGACAGAAGTATTTTGGAAGGAGGTACAAGGTGGTTGGAGCAGGGAGAAGCCAGTCAGTCTTGGCTATCTCAGAAGGTCCATGCCTGTGCCATGGATTTGGGGATGCACCTTCCTAAACTTGGTTCCTCTGGCTTGTACATGTTGCCAAGTCCTGTGTTACCCTATGTTGCCAAGTGCTTGTGGAGACATGGCAGTGAGTGAGAGCCCAACATCCAGGCAACCTCTGTGGTGAAATACTGCTCCTCCTCTTTCCTAGTGCTCCCCCCAAGCCTCCCATGAAGGCAGGTGTCACTTTACAGGGCTGATGAACCAATGAAATGACGTGGCCTCACAGGAAGTCAGTAACAAAGAATTGGGACTCCTGGGTTCCCAGTTCAACAGCACACAGCATTCCAACCTCCCCAGGCAGCAGTGGCTTGGTAGGTGCCACAGTGTCCCCTAGGACACCTGCAGGACACATTCCCCCCATCCAACCCCCATCCTGACCCCGTTCAGACACGCTGTCATGTGCAGACACGCTACATACGAGAAGGGACATTTGTATTTCTTGAAGGGCTCGTGGATGAGCATGTGGCGCTTGAGCTTGTCCTTGCGGTTGAACGCTGCGTCACACACCGAGCACTTGAAGGGCTTCTCACCTGGGAGGAGAGAGACCAGGGTCAGGGACAGTCCAGCCCCACAGGCTGCTCTAGGCATGGACAGGGCACCAGGCCAGCTGTGCCACACTACCAACTTGCCCAAACCTCCCTGCCCAGTGGATAAATCACACAGAATCACACCAAATGAACTAGGTTGGAAAAGACCTTTAAGAACTTGACCTGTGACCTAACACCACCTTGTCACCAGACTAAGGCACTGAGGTACTACGAAAAGACATCCAATTTTTACCCAAACACCTCCAAGGATGGTGACTCCACCACTTCCTTGAGCAGCCCATTCCAATGTTCAACCACCCTTTCTGTGAAATTCTTCCTAATGTCCAACCTGAACTTCCCCTGGTTAGCTGGTGCAGCTTAAGGCTGTGTCAGCTCATTCTGTAAGTGGTTGCCCGGGAGGAGAGACCAACCCCCACCTGGCTACAGCCTCCTGTCAGGGAGTTGTAGAGAGTGATGAGGTCTCCTCTGAGCCTCCTTTTCTCCAGGCCAAACAAACCCAACTCCCTCAGCCACTTTTCAATAAAATATCAAATGGATGGGTACAACCCATGCTGCACACGGCTCCTGCTCTCCAGGGCCAAATTCCTTAGTTCCGCCACCACCGCACGTGGGGAAGCCACTTGTGTGTCCCATTTCTAACGAGTGCAGTGCTGGGCACGAGGCTGAACCAAACCCATCAACCTGAAATCAAGCTGCTACAAACGACTCCGAGCCAACTCTGTCATTCCTGCTACCAGGGCACAGGCTAGCCAGGGCTGTGGCACAGAGGTGACGAGCTCTGGGAGCAGGGGAGCCGTACCCGAGTGGATGTGGGCGTGCAGCTTGAGGTAGTGCTCCCGCCGGAAGAACTTCTTGCAGATCTGGCACTTGAACTTGCTGCCGCCGCCGTGCGTGGGGATGTGGCGGCGCAGGTACCGCTCACAGGGGAACACCTGCAACACAGCAACACGGCTCGGAGCCGGCACCGCGCACGGGACCTCACAGAGCCGGCACGGGAAGTGTAGCCTGGATAGAACTACGAATCATGGAATGGTTTGGGTTGGAAGGGAGCTTAGAGATCATCCAGTCCCAACATCCCTGCTGTGAGCAGGGACACCTTCCACTGTCCCAGGTTGCTCCAAGCTCTGTCCAACCTGGCCTTGGACACTTCCAGGGATGGGGCAGCCACAGCTGCTCTGGGCAACCTGAGCAAGAAGCTCAGTCACTGCTTTCTCAGGAAAGATGCACTGCGAAAACCTTCAGGATTGTATAAAGAAAGTGCAGATAGAATTTTCAAAACAAAAATTCAAAACAAAAAAAAGAGCCAAAACTTTCTTAAGAAACAAATAAGCTGAAACCTTGCTGTCAATTGTGTAACACCACAGTGCTGAGGACCAGCATCCCAGAAGGATGCTCAGTTTCCCACCAAAGCCATCAGTAGGATGGGCTGGGCAAGGACCCCAGGAGTTCCTACCTTCCCCACAGAGTTGACTTCACTTTCTGCTTCCTCATAATCTGTTACCCAAGGCTCCTACTCATGGAGCCAAGGGTTCCTGTGCCCCCTCAGGCCCGGCTCAGGCCATGGTCAGCACTCACCTTCTGGCAGTGAGGGCAGGGGAAGTTGTGCGTTGCTGTCTGCAGATGGTGCTCCAGGGCTTCAGGGGTGGAGTATTTATTGACACACTTCACACACCTGGATGTGGAGAGGAAGGACAGAGCCTGTGAGCAAGGCTCCTGCAGCAAACCCCGCACCACAGGCAGACCTACCCAGCCCAGACACCTTCCAGGGTGGTCTTTGACAGGGTTGGTACAGAAAATAACCACTCAGGTGCTCTAAAAACTCAGCAACCCACATGCCAGCTCACACTCACACTTAGCATCCTTCAGAGAGGGAAATGCTGCAAAACTGGGTGGAGAAGCCTTTAAATACTAATGCACTTCCCACAGGCTGCCATGGGAGCACTCAGACCTGAGCACCTATTCCACACTGCTTCCTCATGGAGACAAGCCCTAGGTAAGGACTTCACCTTACCTCAAACACCTCCTTCCATCTTCATTGCTTGAAGACATCAGCTCTCAGTGAAGGAGCTGAGAGTGGGGACCCACATGGCAGAGGTCACACATGCTGGCAGTATTTCTGCCAGAGGGCTCTGCCAAAGCTGACTGACAGCAGGCACTGGGGACAGGCACCACCAGCAGTGAGGACAGAGGCACTCACACCCTGCTCCTGCTGTGAAATCCCTCCTCCTTAGGTCAGACTAAAACCTCCTCAAGCACAAGCAGGGCTCTGATCTCAGGGATCCCCACTACCAAGCTGTAGAAGAAAACTCTGTAGTGCAAGGATAACTAGAAACCGTGGTCTAGGCAAGAATTAGCAGGTATTTATTCCATGAAGTTCCTAAGTGACTCCAGAATCTCCTGGGCTTCCTACTCTTCCTGAACATCTCTATGGGCATTTCAAAAGCTCTGTCAAGCTCTTTGTGGAACTCCTCACACCTTCCTTCTAGAAAAGCTTTCCAAGGAACAAACCCTCTTGCAGCAAAGGGATAGGAAACTTTTTTCTGGGCACGGCTCCTACAATGCACAATCCCTTTGCTGCAGGTGAAGAATCACAGAAAACAGGCTGGGAAGGGCTTCCCTGGCTCTGACCCAGCCCAGGGCAGGTTCAGCCGTGCCCTTCTCACTACCGATTGGTGATATGAGGAACTGCAGTGATGGGATCTTCCCACACAACCAATCCCAGCTTTTCACTGTCATTCAAAGACACTCCCTGCTTTCAAAGTGCTTGGCCCTTGCAGCCTGGTGGAGGGACTCCCCCCAAGTGCCACCTGGGTGTCCAAAAGCACCACGGCCACTGGACACAGGGCCCCCTATCCCCTCTAAGGCCCCACCAACCATGCTCTGCACCCACTCACTCCTACAAGCCTTGTGAGCAGCGATTGTACTGTACTTGTACACGGCCATGTCCTTCTTGGGGCTGTGCTGGGGCAGCAGGCTGTGCGAGTACTGGTGCACGCTCAGCTCGTACAGCGAGGGGAAGTCCTTGCTGCAGAGGTGGCAGCGGTAACTCAGCTCCTCCTGGTGGCTCTTGATGTGCTCAAGGAAGGACTCCAGCTTCTGGAAGGTCTGGGCACAGGTCTTCACCACACATTTGTACACCTGAGAGAAGGGAGAGCAACTGGAGAGGCTCGCCATGGAAACAACCATGGAAAACCCCCTGCCTACAGGAAGAGTTGCCTTCCTTTCTGGAAAGAACACAGACTGTCAGGTACCCCCCTGAGAAAGCAAGGTGGGACAAAGGGGTGTTGATGTGAGGGCCTGAAACCACTCGAGTGGGTGGGACCACAACACCCCAGAAGTGATTGTCCCAGGACCTGAGAGCTGCCACCTACACTGAAAATTTTGGACTTCACAGAATCATAAAGGTTGGAAAAGACCTCCAAGGTCTTTGACAGAACACCACTTTGTCAACTAAACCACAGCACCAAGTGCCATGTGCAGTCATTTACTGACACTTCCAGGGAGGATGACTGCACTACTTCCCTGGGCAGCCTGTTCCAATGCCTGACCACCCTCTCAGTAAAGAACTTCCTCCCGATGTCCAACCTGAACCTCCTCGGCACAGGTTGAGGCTGTTTCCTCTTGTCCTGTCCTTTGTGGGAGCAGAGCCTGACCCCCCCCAGCTGCACCCTCCTGTCAGGGAGTTGTGGAGAGTGAGAAAGTCCCCTCTGAGCCTCGTTTTCTCCAGGCTGAGCCCCTTTCCCAGCTCCCTCAGCTGCTCTTCCTCTGCCTTACTCTCTAGACCCTTCCCCAGCTCTGCTGCCCTTCTTGTCAACATGCTCCAGCACCTCCATGTCTTTCTGGAAGTGAAGAGCCCAGAACTGGACACACTTCACTTCTTTGCTTCCTCTCCAGCCAAGCAAAACTGCTTGGCTGAATTCTCACTCAGCAGGGTAGAGACACAGTTTTTCAAAGCCACCCAGACCACACAGCTATGACCCTGAGAGCTGAGCTGCAGGGGAAGAACTGGCAGCTCCACAGACCAGCAGGCTCAGGACAGACCCTGGTAACAGGTGCATTACATGAAGCCAATCCCAATCCTGCTGCCCACACAGGCACCCGCTGTCCCTACCTGCTCATTCTTGTGCTGTGTCATATGTGATTTGAGCTGGAAGTAGGTGTTGAACTTGCTGGGGCAGAACTGGCACTGGTAGGAGCTGTCGATCAGGACAACCTGCTCGGCTTCCAGCTTGCCCGCCTCGCTCTCCTCCAAGGGGCTCAGGTCCTGGGGCGGGGGCACCGCGTTCCTGGAGGGCTGGGGCAAACCTGGAGAGAGGGAGAGTCATAGCCTGCCATGAGACAGCTCTGAAAGCTGCTCTGCAAGCACCACACTGCCAAGAACACACCAGGCCAGGCTCTTCCCCTCTTTCAAAGACAGACTCTTTAGATCAGATGAATCTCATTAACAGGGTTGTTTAGAATTTGTTGACAGATTATTAAGGGCTCTGACTACTCAATCTTCCCCTCCCTAGCCCATTCTCTTTTCCCAGGGATATAACTGTGTTCTGTGGAGCAGTCAGAGAACACGCCTCCACCAGTGAACCAGAGCCACATTTACTCCCACCACTGGCAGCAGACAGCAGGTAAGATCAGCCAGTAGCTCATAGTCCATGATGCCTGCAGAGAGCAGCTCCAGCTGTCCCTTGTCCTAGACATGAGATTGTCACTGCACTCCCTCCCCTACCAGGACAGGGGCCACCAGCAGACAGGGGACCCAGACACCAGCAAGGAGCTCTTCTCTGCCTCAAGTATTTACAGGTGGCCACTGTGGCCAGATCCAGCCTGGGCATGACCTGCACAGTGCAAAGCCAGAGCGCTGGGCTATTCTAAGCCAGCAGCTGTCTGTCCCCCAGGACAGAGCTGTCAGGTGTGGCTCGTGCACTGCCAAAGCTGTACTGCCAGGGAGTGAGAAGGGGACGACACCTTGCCCTGTTTATGCACATACTGGCACAGAGTTTGGAGCCACTGTCTCCCCCAGCACCTGAACCCACCATGGGCATATGAAAGGATGCAGCTTCCAGCTGGAGCTGAGCAAATACCACTCAGTGTGAGCTGCTAAGCAACACCAAGGAATGCAAATAGCACACGTAGCTTCCTTCCCTCCCTGTGTGGAGGTGCAGAGGCCTGCAGCCTCCTCACACCACTGCTCTGCCCCACACACACACCATCCCCAGGCACCAAACCTGTGTTCTCCTCGTCCTCAGGCTGATTGGGGTTCAGGGCCATGACTTGCACAGTGATGGAGTTGCGGGAGATGGTGCAGCCCAGCCCTGGAGGCCACACTTTATGGGTCTGCATGTGCTTCTTCACGTTGGACTTCTGGGCAAAGGCTCGGCCACACACGATGCACTGGAAGGGCTTCTCACCTGTGTGACTGAAGGAGAAGGCACCAGGTCAGCAGCTGGTGGAGAGAGGAGGCAGCCCCCAGGCAGGGCACGTAAGGGGGTGGCTGCCAAAGGACAGTGCTGGGCACCTGGTTTGGCAGATCACACCTGGACCCACCAAAGGGCTTTGAGACCTGATTCACCAGAGGAGGTGCACTGTGAGAGGCCTGGGGAAACAAGGCTGCTGCACAGACAAAATACCTCTGGTCTGGGAATGACAGGGGATCAGAGGAAGAAGCAGGAGAGGAAAACAGCTCTGCAGCAACATCAGGGCATTCACTGTCAGGGTCTCTGCACAGATCTTGGGGACCTCATCACTTTCTCAATGGTACAAGCCATTTCTTCCTTCTCACCCTTCTCTCTCCTGCACACATCTCTTCTAGCTTGCAGACCCCCTGAACTGCCTGAATTTGCTCTCCTCTGTCCATACCAAAAAGGTCTTTCTACTCTGCCCTTCTGCTTCAAGTGAAGGGTCCAGGCTGGGAAGGGGTACAAAAACCACCACTTGTTCCTTCCCATCTGTTCTGAGTCCAACTGACTCCACTGGGGGAAAAAACTCTGCAGATTTCAGCTTCCTCCTGCCAGGTAAAAGCTCTCTGATTAGAGCTCCCTGTATAGACACCGAGTTTGGCTTACACTTTGCTAACAGCAGCAAACAGGAAGGCTGCAGCTTGCTAGGGAGGGAGAGGAAAGGGAAGGGCAGAGGCAAGCACTGGGAATGCTGCTATTCCAGGGATCAGGTGACAAGAGGTTTGGCTGTCAAGGTCTCATCAGCAAGGAAAATGAGCCTCCAGTCCCAGCACATAATCAGCATGAAGATTGCATCCAAGATACAGCCTTCACTCCGGTCACTGGGGAAAAGGTATCCTGGGGTGAGAGGGATGAAGAAGCCCTTCCATCGCAGCACAGATTCTGGGATGTAAAACCTGGACTGCACAGACTCCCTCAGCAGAGCTGTACCCTCCTCCAGCCCAGCCACTCTGCTGTGCCCAGAGCAGGGCACTCTTACCTCCTGATGTGCTGCTGCAGGTCGAAGTTCTTGGTAAAGGCCTTGTCACAGTATGTGCACTTCAGCTTGGGGGACTTGGGTTTGCCTGAAAGGAAGAACACACACAAGAATGAGATCATGTAGCACAGCCCTGTCCCCACTGCGTCACAGGGCCCTCAGCCCAAGACATGACTGTTCAGGACCAAGAATAAAGAGCTTTTGGAAAGATAAGATCTGCCTGGGCAGACTGGGGAGTGGTTATGGGCACAAAGATTCATTTAACACAGCCTGAGCCAACTTTACAAACCCTGAGCAGTGTAGTCTGGTGGGGCAAGGCATCCTCCTCAGGCAACAACCACTGCCTTCCAGGGACCTTTCCAGCTACAAGGCACCAACCTTAAAGGTGCTTTGGACATTGGGAAAAGATACAGCATGAGTGAGAGGAAGGACCTCAGCTCTGTCTCTGCTGTGAACTCACCAGATCATCCATCAGTTTCGTGCAGGGCATCATGTTCTCCCTCCAGGGCTGCACAGCCAGTGCCACTCCTCAGGGACTGGGGAGCCCATGCCTTGGCAGCCCAGCTGGGACAAGCACAGAGACCCACAGGGCACGTGCTGGAAGGGACTCACTCACCTTCCTGCAGCCCAGCTGGGACAAGCACAGAGACCCACAGGGCACGTGCTGGAAGGGACTCACTCACCTTCCTGCAGCCCAGCTGGGACAAGCACAG
>VWPU01002107.1:0-10740 GCA_013398955.1 Callaeas wilsoni | reverse complement strand
GCCTGTCCCCCGGCTGTCCCTCTCCCTGTCCCCCGGCTGTCCCCGGCTGTCCCTGTCCCCTGGCTGTCCCCCGGCTGTCCCTTTCCCCTGGCTGTCCCTGTCCCCTGGCTGTCCCCCGGCTGTCCCCGGCTGTCCCTGTCCCTTTGGGGTGGCCGTTCCCCCTCGGGGTCCCGGAGCCTCCCACAGTGGGGCCGTGCTGGCCCTGCCTCGCTCCCTCATCCCACCGGGACGTTTCGTTCTCCCCTTGGAAGGAAAAGTGGGATTGATTCTAACGAGCCAAGGGAGCGCTGGCAGCGCCCGCAGCCGGAGGAAAAGCTGGAAGAGCTCTTGGAACGCCGCACAATTCCCGTTTGGAGAGCGGCCTCTCTCCCTTCCCGGCAGGCGCGGGGGTCAAGCGCCGTCCTGGAGCTCTTCTCCTCCTCCCGGCTCCTGGAAACTCTGGGAAAATGCTTCCCATCCCTAAATTAGGACTGGAACAATCCCATCCCTTAAATTATGAGAGGAGCAATCCCATTCCTAAATCCTGAGAGGAGCAATCCCATCCCTAAACTAGGACAGGAACAATCCCATCCCTAAATTATGACAAGAACAATCCCATCCCTTAAATTATGACAGGAACAATCCCATCCCTAAATTCTGAGAGGAACAATCCCATCCTAAATTATGACTGGAAGAATCCCATCCCTAAATTCTGAGAGCAGCAATCCCATCCCTAAATTAGGACAGGAGTAATCCCATCCCTAAATTAGGACAGGAGCAATCCCATCCCTAAATTGTGACAGGAACAATCCCATCCCTAAATTCTGAGAGCAGCAATTCCAACCCTAAATTCTGTGGGAGAAATCCCATCCCCAAATTCTGTGGGAGAAATCCTGCCTGTGCTTTCAGCCCTGAGGGGCGAGGCTGGGAGCAAGGAGAGCTGGAGCCGCTCCTGCTCTGGGGATCCAAGTTTTCCATGGATTTACCCTTTGCAAATCCCAGTTTTAAAGTGCTTCGGGAATGTTTTCTGGGAAGTGCTGCCCTGAGCGGGGCTAGGCCCGGCTGAGCAGAGGGACATCGCAGCCTCGCGGTGGCCGAGCAAAAATGCACCAAAAAACCGGAAAAGTCATGGAAAACACGGTCCCGTTCCCATGGAGATTCCATCTTCATCGGTTTTCTGGGATAAGGGAACGCTGCCAGGAGCAGCCCTGGTCAGAGCAGACACCCCTGGCAGGTTTCCTACCTCCCCACTGGAATCTCAGGGCAGGAGGAAACGGGATTTAATCCCTGCCTGCCCCTTTTACCCTCAGGATTTCCCAACTGGAATGGGATTAGGAAGTAAATCCTATTTCATCTCTCCAGGGAAAAAAGTCCCTAAAAGCTTTGGAAAAAGGGATTTCGGGCAGGGCAGTGTCACGTGGGTGCAGAGCCCGTCAAGGCCCAGGGAAGGGATCGCTGCTTTTCCACCTGGATTTGTGGATCTTTGCCGTCAGGAAGGCTCCTGTTCCCTCCTCCCGTGTCCCACACATCCCAGATCCCTGTCCCACACATCCCAGTCCCATTCCCCCATCCCAGTCCCACACATCCCAGTCCCATTCCCTCCTCCTGTGCCCCACACATCCCGGTCCCCTTCCCTCCTCCCTGTCCCACACATCCCCGCCCCCTGTCCCCCACCGCCCGCCCCCCTTCCCCGATCCCTGTCCCTCACATCCCGGTCCCCTTCCCCGACCCCTGTCCCACACAACCCAGTCCCATCCCCCCATCCCATCCCCACACATCCCAGTCCCATTCCCTCCTCCTGTGCCCCACACATCCCGGTCCCCTTCCCTCCTCCCTGTCCCACACATCCCCGCCCCCTGTCCCCCACCGCCCGCCCCCCTTCCCCGATCCCTGTCCCTCACATCCCGGTCCCCTTCCCCGACCCCTGTCCCACACAACCCAGTCCCATCCCCCCATCCCATCCCCACACATCCCAGTCCCATTCCCTCCTCCTGTGCCCCACACATCCCGGTCCCCTTCCCTCCTCCCTGTCCCACACATCCCCGTCCCCTTCCCTCCTCCTGTGTCCCACACATCCCGGTCCCATCCCCCCATCCCTCCCCCCCACATCCCGGTCCCCTTCCCAGATCCCTGTCCCACACTTCCCGGTCCCATTCCCAGATCCCTGTCCCATACATCCCGTTCCCGGCCCCATTTCCTGCCTCCCGGTATCCCGTATCCCGGGATGCGGAGCGGGGCCGGGATTGCCGGGCGAGCAGTGACACCTAGTGACACCGGAACACCGGGACACCGGGACACTGGCACCGGGATACCGGGATACGGGGACACCTAGTGACACCGGGATACCGGGACACCGGAACACCGGGACACTGGCACCGGGATACCGGGATAAGGGGACACCTAGTGACACCAGGATACCGGGATACAGACACCGGGATACTGGGACACCGGGACACCGAGATACCGGGATACAGGCACCGGGATACCGGGATACAGAGACACCTAGTGACACCGGGACACCGGGATACAGACACCGGGACACCGGCATACTGGCACCGGGATACCGGGACACCGAGATACCGGGATACAGGCACCGGGATACCGGGACACTGGCATACTGGGACACCGAGATACAGGCACCAGGATACAGGCACCAGGATACGGGGATACCGGCACATCGGGACACTGGCACCGGGATACCGGGACACTGAGATACCGGGATACAGGCACTGGGATACCGGGACACGGGGACACCTAGTGACACCGGGATACCGAGATACCGGTACACTGGCACAGGGATACCAGGACACCGGGATACCGGGACACCGGGACACTGGCACCGGGATACCGGGACACCGGGATATCAAGGTACTGGGACACCGAGATACCCGGACACCGGGATACAGACACCGGGATACCGGGACACCAGGATACAGGCACCAGGATACAGGCACCGGGATACCAGGACACCGGGACACTGGCACCAGGATACTGGGACACTGGGATACCGGGACACCGGGATATCAAGGTACTGGGACACCGAGATACCCGGACACCGGGATACAGGCACCGGGATACCGGGACACCAGGATACAGGCACCGGGATGCCGGGGCAGTGGAATACCGGGACACCAGAATACCGAGACATCGGGAGACAGGCACTGGGACACCGGGACACCGGAATACCGAGACACCGGGATACAGGCACTGGGATGCCGGGACACCGGGATGCAGGGACACCGGGATGCAGGCACCGGGACAGCGGGATGCAGGCACTGGGATACTGGGACACTGGGATGCCGGGATACCGGGACAGTGGAATACCGGGACGCCAGAACACCGGGGCACCGGGATACGGGCACTGGGACACCGGGACACCAGGACATCGGGATACAGGCACTGGGACACCGGGACATGGGGACAGCGGGATACCGGGACACCGGGATACTGGGACACCGGGATACAGGCACCGGGACGCCGGGACAGCGGGATGCAGGGACACCGGGACGCTGGGACAGCGGGATGCAGGCACCGGGCCACGGGAACGAGCCTGGGAATCGGGACGGGCACGGACCCAGCTCCGGGCAGCCCCTTCCCATCGCTTCCCTTTGCCGAGGGCAGCGATCCCATTCCTGAAATCCCAGAGCAGCGGCCCGACTCGCTGTTCCCGCACAGCTCTGCTCCCTCCCTTCGGCTTCAAAATCCCGGGAATTCCATGGCTGGAATCACAGATCGTGGAATGCTTTGGGGTTGGAAGGGACCTTAAATCCCATCCCATTCCACCTTTTCCATAGGCGAGGACACCTCCCACCATTCCAGGCTGGCAGGAACCTCCTGCAGCCACCACACGTCACTGTGGGAATAATCCCGGGAATCCCATGCCGGATAAAATCCTGGGATTCTCCCCGGGGAAATTTTAGAGCTTTGATTTTTTCCTATATTTTTTTCCCTACATTTTCACTTTGGTTGCGATCGGAATTTGTTCTGTTCCGAGCCGGGCGACGCACGCAGGGTTTGGGAAATCTGAATTTGGGAAAGGATTGGGTCAGGATCCCTTTCATCCCGGGATCCAGCTGGGAATCCACACTGCCCGCAGGGCCGAGATCCCACACCTGGATCCTCCTCTTTGGGATATAAAAATTCCCCGCGGGGTTCTACTCCAGGAAAACAATCCCATGGATGGGAGGGATGTGGAGCTGGTGAGTGACTCCAGAGGCCACGGAGATGTTCCAAGGGCTGGAGCCGGGCTGGGAGAGCTGGGAATGTTCACCTGGAGAAGGGAAGGATCCAGGGAAACCTCAGAGCCTGGAGGGGCTCCGGGAGAGCTGGAGAGGGACTGGGGACAAGAGATGGAGGGACAGGACACAGGGAATGGCTTCCAGAGGGCAGGGATGGGTGGGATACTGGGAACTGGGAATTCCTGGCTGGGCTGGAATTCCCAGAGAAGCTCTGTGCCCTTTGCAGTGCCAGGAAGGATCCTTGGGAATGCCAGCCTGGTTTAAAGGCACCGTTATGGGTTTGATACGGACAAATTCCCGTTTATCAGCAGACATCCAATCAATAGGGATTTCCCAGGCTTCCCCAAAGTTCGGGATGACGGGATAATGTTGGAAACTCCGCTCACATTCCCAGAGCAGCAGTGACAGGGTTTTATATAAAGGCCAGTTAAAATTCCAATTAATTTCCAATTAAACAAAGATTACAATTAATCTGCCAGTGCCCTCCAGTCGTTTTGCTGGAGAGTGGAATAGTTTTCCTAGGGAATGCTGCTCATCCACTTTTTCAGCAGATAAGGAATGAGGGAGTGGCTTTATTTTAATATTTTAAGAGCATGGAGCGGTCTCTTTTTTTGGGATTTGGGAATGAAATCCCAGACCCAGGTGCAGGGATCAGCCCTTCCCACCTCTTGGATATCAGATCCAGGTGGTCTGGGTTGGGAAGAGCCTCGGGAAATTGGGAGAACGAGGCTGGGGGTTGAGCCTGGCTTGGATAAACCAGAGCTCTGCCTTAGGCCTGGCTTTGCTGCCTGGATCTCTCCAGGAGATCCCGGAGCTGAATTCCTGGAAGTGCAGCGGGAAAGGAAAGGTGGGATCCACGAATTTTTAATTAATTCAGTTTCGGGATGGGGTGGGAGAGGCTCTTGGGGCTCTCGGGGAGGAGATTCCAGTGCCCGATCCAGGCTCTTTTCCAGGAGGGAACTGGGATGGGAGCCAAGGAGCTGCTGGTGCTTCCCAAACCCACCAAAGCTTCCTGGTTTTTTGGGAACAGTTGGAATTTCAGCTCTCTGAGCAGGGAATTCCATAAATCTTCTGGAGCACTGGGCCGTGCTGGGGATTTTTCCCAATCTCCTGCCTTCATTCCCTGAGTTTATTCCATTTCTTGGAAAGCTGGAAAAAGGGGATACTGGTGCATAGGGAAATCAGGGAATGCAGGAACCTCCTTGGATGCAATCCTGGCCCTTTCCCACCTTGTTTTCCACACATTTGGAGCATTTAAATGAAAGTTAAAATGTGCAAAGAATTTTTTCCCTCTCTTTTTTCCCTCTCTTTTTTCCCTCTCTTTTTTCCCTCTCTTTTTTCCCTCTCTTTTTTCCCTCTCTTTTTCCCCTCTCTTTTTCCCCTCTCTTTTTTCCCCTCTCTTTTTTCCCCTCTCTTTTTTCCCCTCTTTTTTTTCCCCTCTTTTTTTTCCCCTCTTTTTTTCCCCCCTCTAAACTTTAAAACTTTTTGTATTTTCCGTATTTTTTTTATTTTATTTTCCAAATCTCCAGCTGGGAGGGGAAGCTGGAGATTTGAGCAGGAAAAAATTCCAAGGGAATACGAGGGAAAGGGGAGGAACCTTTCCAGGGCTTGGACATCTCCTCCTTCCCTCTCCCGATTTTCTCCCGGTTTTCTTCATTGTGGATTGGCCATGGATTCACCCAGACTGGAAAAATGAATGACTCCTAAATCCTGGAATTACGCTGGAGCCTGGCACGCGGGAATCTGGGATGAGAGGGAAAGTCCTGCGACTGCCAGGTTTGAAAGTCACCCCTGAACCCCCAATTCCTGCATTTTCCCCCATTTATTCCCGAGGGAAGCAAGGATTGGGAATGTGCCAGGGCAGGAGCTGACGCTGCAGGGGTTTGGCACGGTGAATTTGGATTTTTAGGCTCAGCGGGATGGAATTCCCGGAGTTTTAAGGAAAAGGAGCCTCTGGAGAAGGATGAGCTGCTGGAGGGGGCTCTCCCGGCAGGGCGGGAAGCACGGGCATGGATTGGGAATCTGGAGAGGAGACGGGAACGGCCCCCGGGAGCAGAAAGCCCTGACCCAGAGTGGGATTCCCGTTCAGATCCCACAGCGTGCGCGGGAAGGGCTTTTCCAGCTGGGACGAGGAGCTCTGGGATATCCGGTATCCCCTTGGATCAGCAGCACACTGGAAAAACGGATTTTTCCTCATTATATCCCCGAATTTCGAATTTCTTGGAATATTTTCAACTCGAGACTAAGCAGCTCCCAGCAGGAAACAACCCCACATCCCAGGAAATGTAAAATCCCAGGAAAACGCTCAGCTGAGGCAAACATCCCACCTGGGAAATGAATATTAAATGTGGGCACACCCCGAAAATCTGGGAGCTGAGCAGGGAATTCCAAACTTTTCCGTGCTGGCAGAGCTGGAAAAATTAAATCGGGGAGGTTTAAAGTTTAAGGAGAGTTTAAAATTTAAGCCGGGCTTTTTTTCCCGGGACTTTGGGATCGGTCGGGAATTCTGTGCAGGGAGAGGCTTCCCTGCTGCATCCCAGTTTAACCAGTGCTGGATACACTGGGATGCGCTGGGAAAACCCTGGAATGCACAGCCAGGGAATGCCGGGGCTGGAAAAGCCTGCTCCAGGGGTTATCCATGGAAACGGGGGGCGGGGGGCGTTCGGGATCGGGCCGGGATCGGGCCGGGATCCCGGGAAAAGCCGCTCCCGGCCGCACGGGGCCCCGCAGGGGAAGGATCCCGGACTTCGGGGATTTCAGGAGCACTAAAAATCAGGAAATTCCCTCGGGAATACGGGATCCGTGTCCTGGAATGGGAATAGGCTCCTGCAGAGGGATTTTAGGAACACTTAAAATCAGGGAATCTGCTTGGGAATGTGGGATCTGTGTCCTGGATTGGGAATAGGCTCCCGCAGAGGGATTTTAGGAACACTTAAAATCACGGAATCTGCCCGGGAATGGGATCTGTGTCCTGGAATGGGGGAAGGACCCTGGACAGGTATTTTAGGAGCACTTTAAATCAGGGAATCTGCCCAAGAATGCAGGATCTGTGTCCTGGAATGGGAATAGGATCTTGCAGAGGGATTTTAGGAACACTGAATCTTCCCAGGAATAGGATCTGTGTCCCGGAAACCTCTAAAGCAGAGTGGATGAAAATAACGTCGGTCTGGAAAATTGGGGCAGACATTCCAAGAGGGATTGGAACATTGTGGGAGGCTTTCTCCCAAAATTCCATGAGATTTTTCATCCTTCCTTGTAAAATACAGGAAAATAAGGACAATTCCCACGCTTTGTGGAAAACATTCCAAAGAAACAGGGATGAGAGGGGAGAATCCTTTAATGGTACAGAATTCCAGACCGGTTGGAGTGGGGAAGGGCCTTCGATCCCATCCCATCCCAGGATTCCGTTCCCATATCACCTCCCATTATCCCAGGCCGATCCAAACTCATCCAGCCCGGCCTCGGACACTTCCAGGGATGGGGCATTCATGGAATAACCTGAGCCAGGGCCTCCCCGCCCTTCCAGCCAGGAATTCCTTCCCAAAATCCACCCCGGATCCCCTCTTCCTTAAAGAGGGAATTAAGCCAGGGCTCTGGAATGGGAGCACAAACCTGGAAATGCCAAATAAACCCGGGAACGGAGCTCGGGAAAAGCGGATGTTAACGAAGCTCAGCAGAGATTCCAGAGGGAGGGATTAATTAAATAATTAATTTAAATAAATTAAATAAATCCCAGCTGGGATTTGTTCTCCCTTGGCACGGCGGCTTCCCAGGCCGAGCTGGGTCCTGCTCCAAGGCTAAGGAATTCCCATGGAAAAGCTTTCCCTGCTAATTTCGGAGTTTATCGTTCTCTCCTTGCTCTTTCCAAAGGTTCCACAGAATTATCTTGGAAACCATTAAAAGGGAATTTTTTGGCGGGAGGAGGGAATTTTTAATTTTTTTTTTCCTGCTTCTTCCTGGAAGTTTTTAATTCCAGCAAAACTCGGATTTTTGGTTTCCGTACAAAATCCATTCTCCACCTCCCCTCATCCCGGGCTGGTTTTGGTGGGAGTTTTCTCCCTGCCAAAACTTTTCCTTTCCCATCCTGGAAAAACCGGGAATTTAAAGACCCCTTTGCTTCCAGCGGTGCCCCGGTTCCCGCATCCCAAACTCCTGGAATGCTTCGCAAGGGAGCTCCAAGCTCAGCCCATTCCAGGATTTTTCCAAGCCTTTCCGTGGGTAAAACGGGAGGATTTTCCCGCTGCTCTTCCAGAGGGGTGGAATGAAGGATTCAATCCCGGAATTCCGCAGCCTCTGCCCTGCTCCAGGATGGATCCGGCCGTGCCCGGATCGGGATTTCCCGGGATGGAGCTTGGAGTGAAGGCCTTCCGGAGGGGATCCAGCTGCGGAGGGACGGGAGGTGCTGGGAATTCCCGGGAATTCTCGGGAAGGGATGAGCCGGGATGGAGCTTGGAGCGAAGGCCTTCCGGAGGGGATCCAGCTGCGGAGGGAAGCGAGGCGCCAGGAATTCCCGGGAATTCTCCGGCCCTGCATTCCCAGGAAGGGATTTCCCGGGAATTCTCAGGAAGGGATTTCCCAGGATGGAGCTCTTGGAGCGAAGCCCTTCCCGAGGGGATCCCGCTGCGGAGGGACGCAAGGTGCCGGGAATTCCTGGGAATTCTCAGGAAGGGATGAGCCGGGATTGAGAAAATCCTTCCATGACTTATTTTATAAGGAAGAAATCCCTTTATTACTAATTTTTTTTTTTTTACAGGGATAAATGATTTTATGACTTATTTTATAAGGAAAAAAATTCTTTTATTACTGTTTTTTTACAGGAAAAAATTATTTTATGACTTATTTTTTTTAAAGGAAAAAATGCTTTTATGACTTATTTTATAAGGAAAAAAATCCTTTTATTGCTTTTAAGGAAAAAAAAAAATCCCTTTATGACTTATTTTATAAGGAAAAAACCTGCTTTTAGGCCTTATCTCATAAAGGAAAAAATCCTTTCATGACTTATAAGATAAGGAAAAAATCCCTTTATTAGTGATTTTTTTTACAGGGAAAAATGATTTTATGACTTATTTTATAAGGAAAAAAATCCTTTTATTATTGACTTTTTTTTACAGGAAAAAATCCTTGTATGGCTTATTTTATAAGGAAAAAATCCCATTATTACTGATTTTTTTTTTTACAGGAAAAATGCTTTTATGACTTATTTTATAAGGAAAAAATGTCTTTTATTACTGACTTTTTTACACGAAAAAATGCTTTTATGACTTATTTTATAAGGAAAAAAATCCTTTTATTATTGACTTTTTTTTACAGGAAAAAATCCTTGTATGGCTTATTTTATAAGGAAAAAATCCCATTATTACTGATTTTTTTTTTTACAGGATAAATGATTTTATGACTTATTTTATAAGGAAAAACTTCCTTTTATTACTGATTTTTTTACAGGAAAAATGATTTTATGACTTTTAAGGAAAAAAAATTCTTTTATTACTGACTTTTTTTTTTACAGGAAAAAATGATTTTATGATTTATTTTATAAGGAAAAAAAATCCCTTTATTACTGATTTTTTTCCCAGGAAAAAATATGTTTCTATGACTTATTTTATAAGGAAAAAAAAAATGCTTTTNAAAAAAATCCTTTTATTACTGATTATTTTCCCCAGGAAAAGAAAAATGTTTCTATGACTTATTTTATAAGGATTAAATGCTTTTATTGCTTATTTTAGAAAGGAAAAAATCCTTTAATGACTTATTTTTATAAAGGGGAAAACGCTTTTGTTCATTTTATGAGGGAAAAAAAGCTTTTGTGACGTATTTTTTTACAGGAAAGAATGCTTTTATTCCTTATTTTATAAGGAAAAAAAATCCTTTTATTACTGATTTTTTTAACTGGAAAAAATGATTTTATGACTTATTTTACAAGGAAAAAACCGTCTTTTACGACTGACTTTTTTTACAGGAAAAAAATCCTGTCATGACTTATTTTATAAGGGAAAAAATGCTTTTATTGCTTATTTCAGAAAGGAAAAAATCCTTTAATGATTTATTTTTATGAAGGGGAAAAAATCCTTTAATGACTTATTTTTATAAAGGGGAAAAAATCCTTTAATGACTTATTTTTATAAAGGGGAAAACGCTTTAATGACTTATTTTTATAAAGGGGAAAACGCTTTTGTTAATTTTATGAGAACAATGCTTTTAGCACTGATTTTTTAACAGGAAAAAAACCGCTTTTATGACTTATAACGGGAACAAAGTGCTTTTACCGCTTACTTTTTAGGGGGAAAACGTCTTAATTAATTATTTTTGAGGAGAAAAAAATGGTTTTATCACTCCTTCTGTGGACGAGGGACAGGATCCCAGGTGCCAGGAGGTTTCCCGTTCGTGCGGAGCAAAAATAAATCCGTTTATTGGAATAGCTGCAGTGAAAGGCGGCAGATCCGGAGCTGCTGCGCAGGAGAGGGAGAGGAGCGAGGGGATCCCCGGATCCCAGGAAAAGCTCCCTGGAGCCGGGCTGGGAAAACTG
>VWPU01002106.1:0-46466 GCA_013398955.1 Callaeas wilsoni | reverse complement strand
CCGCCGCCCCCGCCGCCGGCCGGAGGCACAGCCCCCGGCGTGCAGCCGCCCCCCGCAGCCCCGGGAGCGGCCGCCGCAGCACGGCACAGCCTCGCCTTACCTCCCCGCCCCGGCTCCGGGGATGCGCCGCCGCTGCTGCCGTGCCCGCCCCCACCTGCGCCGTCCCTCCCAGCCCGGCGCTCAGGTGCGGAGGGAGCACAAAGGCAGCGCTGCGGCGCGGTGGGGGGCAGCGGGCTCTCCCCCGCCGAGTCCCCGGCCCCGCTGCACCAGAGCCCCGCTCCTGCCGCCGGCAGCCGCTCGCTCCCCTCCCTCCCCTGCCGGTACCGAGCGCCAGCCCACCTCAGCCCGCTGCGGGGCCGCCCCCCCGCCCGAAACCGTGCAACTTGCCCCGAGCCTCCCCTCGAAAGCCCCCTCACCAGCCCCCCGTGCTGCGGTTGGTGCCAGCACTACGGAGCGCCCGTCAGCCTAAGGAAGTTCCCCGGTCCTGGGGAGAGCTGAGGGGGTAACGCCGCCCCGCGTACCCCCCCCACCACTGACACCCCCCGGGCTCGCCCCCCTCCGCCGCCCCGGCAGACACGTACGGGCAGCCCCCGCAGCGCCGGGGGTACGGACCCTGCGCCCGGTGCTCGCCAGACAGGGCGGCCGCCGCCCCCCGCCCCGTCGCCATGGGGCGCGTGTGTGTGGAGGGGGGGACAGGTGACGAGCGGCAGGAAAGAGCCGCTTCCCCCCCGCGGGAAGGTCTGTGGTGCAACACTGCTCCCGCTTTCCCCCCACCCCGTCTCTGCAGATGCCCCCGGGAAGGGCTGCGAGGCTGGCAGCCGACAACAGCCGCCCCCTCCCCCGGGAAAGCTGTTCTGCCTCCTTCTCCCTCGCTCGCCTTCTTTTCAGCTCGGCCGCTTGACTGACAGGGAGCCTTCCAGCGGCCGCCCACGCGCGCTCCCGTTTCCCCTCAGTCGGAGAGGGAGATGGCGAAGGAGAAAGCATGAATGAAACAGGCAGGAGGCGAGCGGGAGCAGCCGGCCCGGCCCCCGGGAGCGCCGGAGCTGCTGCCGCAGTGATGCTCCGCCGGCCGGCCCAGGTGGGCCGGGGGGCCGCGGGCGCTGTGGGGAGCCCCCGGCCCCGGTGTGGGCTTCTGAGGGAGGGCAGTCGGCTGCTGCTGACTGCCGGCGGTCGCCCCCAGCATCTCTGCTCAGAGAGGGCTGAAAGGCCGCTTGAAGACACTGCGATGCCTCTGCTGGGTTTGTTCCCACGGGGCAGAGGGTGGAAGGCAGATGCCTTCTCAAGCCGGAGATATGACTGTGGCCTTGGAGATGCCGCAGCAACTGGTTAGTTCCTCATCTATAAACCCACTTTGCTCCACCAAATGCAGTTCATTTTATACTCATAAAAACCCAGCACCTAATACCTGTCCTAGGACTCTTGTCCAGAGGGAGGGAGGCAATCTCAAAGTTCACTTTAAGCCCACAGTGATTAGTTGGTACTGTGGGGTAGCCTTGTAATCCTTTTTTTCCCTCAGATCAGTTGTTCCAAAAATGCTTGTGACTTGTTAAACACACACTTCACAATCTCTGGCTGGAGACCAGAGGTTGTCCCAGTGCTTTGGCATGACTATTGTTGAGTTTGGTTTGTGGCGTTAGTTTTAGTAGCCTTACTGCACAGTCAAAGGATTAAATGTTCAGGTAGTTGGGGCCTACAAAGTCAGTGAAGTTACCTCAGTATCCATTCACTGAAGTTCAGTAACTCCTTTAATTAATATTTTATGTATTTTCTTGATTTTATTCACTGGAATTCTTGATTTGAACACCCAAAAGTATTTATTTATTTAAATCTCATACAATTTAAATTGAAAAGAACATTTTCTACTTCTGAATATGCATGGAAAATTTTGTTATATGCTGGTACATACATTGTATGCTGCACTTGAGACATATCTGCATTTGCAGTTACATAATTGATAAACATGGGTTTCGTCCCATGAATCTAGAATCATATTCTGAGCTGTTTTAAACCAATATGCCTCCACAAATTTTACACCTGCCAGAAAATTTATATCAGCTAAAATTTTAGCCTCTGAATTTAAAAAAAGCTGCTTTTGATTTCTGTGGGGAGAAGTGTCTTAAGAACTTAATTTTTAAAATTTTGTGTTCCTGAAAACTGAGTGCACAATAAAGCATTGTCAAGTCTTTTGCTATAGAACAATGACTGAATCATTATAATTTAGATAGGTCAGTGCAATCCTTTATGTATTTGTTTTGTAAGGTTCTTATGTTTGTGGTAATAGTTCAACATGACTCACCTACAGTACGTATCACTGCCACAGCTGTTGTAAACCTTCTTCTGAGTCAGAGAATGACTTTATGACCCAGAATTCTGGCAGTGAGTACTATCCAAGTGATTTTCCCAATTAAGAGAGAATTGTGAGTTGGTGTCAGTGCAGGGTGAGTCAGTTTGATGTAAGGCAAAACTAAACTCATCAGTTACTACTGCACTAGGTCAGTATCCTCTTCCCTTCCAAAAGTCAGTATTATGAAAACCTGGAATCATCTTGTGATAGGACCTCCTCTCAGAGTTCGGAAAGACTGCAGCGGACCATGGAATCAGTTCTCCTTATTCCCAAATGCTCCAAGCTACTGTACCAGCCATCTGTTGCTCACTGCCATGGGGTGCACAGCAGCTTTGCAGGGTTTTGGGACTGGCAGCAGCTAAGAGCTGAGAGGAAGCAGGGTTTTTCTGCTTTATTGTGGGAAATCATTTTGCTTCTTGAGCGTACCAAAGTGCAGGAGGTCTGACATTAAAACCACATGTGGTTCTCTGCAATTTTTTGAATCCCAAAATCTGCCTGAACTGATTTTGAATAACAAAATTTGGGTATGTTGTACTCCACCAACTCTTCTCTGCAGAGAACATGGTGGAATTGGTCAACCACCTACTCGCTGTTAAAATTGTGTTAGATAAAAAGAGGCCATGATATGGGATTGGGTACATGGATGAGCTATGAAGGCATGATGAGCTTGAGTTAGGCTGAGGGCAGCCTGGGTTTGCTCTGGCGTTTTGTCACCCAGACACAATTAGGAAGGGTTTAAGCGTGAGATTGTGGTGAGGCCAACATCAGGCATGGGGCAGAGGGTGGAGACTCAGTGACCGGAGAGCTGGGTGTATTGCCAGCCATGCTGAGGGCTTCAGTGTGGACTCTGGCAGCAGCTCCCTGCTTGGCAGGCAGAGGTTGCTGACTCAGGATTACACCTGGGATCAGGGTTGAACTCAACTGATGAGGCAGGTTTGGAGCAGTATTCAGATGATGTAAATAATTCTGGGGCACCCACTGATACAGCTGTAGAGCAGAGGTTATTGGTGAATTTTGTACAAAAGTTTGACCTTGCTTCGAGTGAAGCACTTGCAGTATACTGTGTCTGAGGCAGCTGTTAAGGATCTTGGTAAGGGTTGAGGTGGGAATAGCTGGGAATTTGTAACATTTGAAGTTGATGTGCTGCTGTATTTGTGTCCTTGTTAATAGTCTATGCCCATTTGATTTCATGGTCCAGAAAGTCATTGAAAAATCGAATCCACCTGGTTTCTAAACAACTTCGGGTTTTATTTCCCATTTGACCTGCTGGACATGAGACTCATTTTACCTTGTCTGATCTGCTGGGAAGCAGCTCTGCAGAGAAGGACCTGGGGGTCCTGCTGGACAGCAAGCTGTCCATGACCCATCAGTGTGTCCTTGTGGACAAGAAGGCCGATGGTATCCTGGGGAGCATTAGGAAGAGCATTGCCAGCAGGTTGAGGGAGGTGATCCTGTCCCTCTGCTCAGCCCTGGTGAAGGCTCCCCTGAGATACTGTGCTGAGCTCTGGGCTCCTCAGTACGAGAGAGACATGGAGCTCCTGGAGTGGGTCCAGTGGAGTGCTACAAAGATGGTTAAGGGTCCGGAGCATGTCTCCTATGAGGAATGGATGAGGGAGCTGGGCCTGTTCAGCCAGAACAAGTTACAGCCAGAATCTTTGGGAAGAGCCTGTGCAGTGGGTTCTGGTTAGAGAAAGAAAATGCATGTGAACCATCTGCAGGAACTGAATTGGGTTGGTGTGGAAGCACAGGCAGAATGCAGGGAGCTTGGTATGAAATGCTGCCTGCTTCGTTGGCCCCTTTGTTTTGTAGTACCTTCCATGTCTTTCCCTCTGACCAACTTTCTTATATCTGTATGCAGAATACAAATCCAGATAGCTTTACTGAAGTGAACAGAGCCACGCCACATTTGTTTTGGTTAAATATGAAATTAAAACCAGAGGGTTGTTTTCATGCAGTAAACTCAGTAGGAGCATAAGGGAGAAATGCAACTTAAAATAGCATTTGGGAAATATATATAGCAAAATGAACAAACAATATGCAGTGAGTCATGTCCAGCGGTTCTTGCAGTAAAAGAGAGGATCTTCTGTGAGGAAACTAGCTGGGAATAGCTTTTTCTTGTCTGAAGCTGGAGCTACCTTCTGGGTACAGCGTTTTGGCAGTGGCCAGTGGATTCCTTTGTGGATGCAGAGCACTTTCTGGGCAGAGGTTATTGCAGGACTGGACCACAATCATGCACTGAGAGACCCTGTATGGGCTAGCAGAGAAACCTTCTAGCACAGTTAAGTAAAAATGATTTAACATCCGGTTTGTCTGGCAAGTGGAGACCAAGAACCACCATTTTACTCATGGCCAAGGGCATTACTGGAGGATGTCCTAGGGACATGACAAATGCCACTGTCCTGGGGGAATCTGCTACAACAGTTTTTCTCTTACCTGCTGCTGTGCAGCCTATCTTATAAGCTGGTGGCACAGCTGCCCTGAAGCAAAAGTAACTGTACTAAGGTAGAAGGCAGCAGCACAGAGCAGCTTTGCTTTTATGAGCTTTGAAACCACGAAGCCAGATAGAATTGGCCAGGCTGGGTGGCAGCAGTTTGGCCATCTCTATTAAATATAAAACTCAACACACAGCAGAGAGAAGGGGCTCTGATGACACTATTTCAGCTTTGTTCTCATGGTAACCATTATGTCATCAGGATACCATGGTTACTATAATACTACTTATACTTCAAACGTTAAAAAAGGCAGAAGGAGGAAAAAAAAACTTTTCCCAAAGTTGAGAAAGAGATGTGTTTATTCAGAATCAAGTAGTCACAAGGAAGAATTAACCAGGAGATATTAATACTTCCTGGAAAAGCCATTTTGAAACCATGAAGTATTGTTTTATTTAGTAATTACTATTTCTTCTGTTTCTGTTGCTGTCCCTGTCACCATATGGTGCATGTCCTGGGGTTTCCCCTCTCAGCTTTGTCACCAGCAGCTATTTTGATAAATGCACACTGCAGAAGGTTAACACGGTCAGATTCAAAACTTTGGGAGCATAATTTCTGCTTGAGTTATAAATTTCAATTTGCACAAAAGTCAGAAATAAAAAAAATCCAGAAGTATAAGATTGGGACTGTGAGGTTATGTCATTTCAGAGGTTCAAGCAAAGCAAAGGAAGTCTTGGCTTGGATGCTTTCAAGATGCTGAAGCATATGGCTCGGAGGAAATCAGAATGGCAGCTTGCTATTCCTTGTTTGAGGACAAAAAGTATACTGATGGCAGGATGTTTTCAGGGGATCAGGCCTGCAGACCTCTATAGCTACAGCATGAGAGACCTTTGCTGCAGGAGAGAACAAGAGCTCTGACACTGTGAGAATGAATGATTTTGAAAATGGTCTGATAATGAGAAGTGAAAGAGCTTTAGATCATAGTATGTGTGAAGCTAAAAAAATGAACTAAAATAGACAATGCACATACTTCCAAAAGCAGCTGGTGTTTGTGGGACCTTTGGTTTTAGTGGCTGCTCAAATTAAGACTGCTTACAGAAATCACTGGGTGTTCTATGCATTGTCAGTGTCAGGTCCTAGGAGGTAGTTTGAGACAGAATCCACAAATGCAGGGCATTTAAAATTTCAAAATCACTTTTTGGCACTCTTCAGACTTCAGGACTGCTCAGTTGGGCAAGGCTGATTTTGAAGTGGTTATTAAAAATATTAACAAATATTAGGTATTAAGATTCGATGGGGAAATTTAAAAACCAAAATAATTTGTTAATTTATGTAACTGCCTGATCTTATCGCCTGTATTGTTCTTTCTCTTTCCCCTGATACTTGTTATCACTGATTAAAGTATCTTTTTCTAAATTGTAAAGTAAATTTCTGAGGCCAGGGTTGTAGTTTTCTATACCAGCTGAACAGGGCTCAGTCATAGCAAAGCAGGTAAGACTCTTACAAAAGCATAAAGCTACAGGAGCTGGATTTTAGATGCAATCTGAATTGAGAAGTATAGTACCTGACACATATATTTTTGTATATGTGTATACTCACAGCCATGAATTTTTTTTTATTAGCCGATAAGAAAAAGGACTAATGTCTGCTGTGTAAACCTAACTGTGAAGAAACCAGTGAGATGTGTACAGTCGATTCTAAAATGTTTCCCTTTAATACACATCGAGCTTCCTGAAGCATTAAAGTACCCCACTTATCCCTAGATTGATTTTATCTCTCTGCAGGATCCCTCCTGTCCATATCTAGCATTCAAAACACTGTCTCTGCATGCATTTTCCCTTCTTACTGTTGCATATTTTACATTCAAATAGTCAAATCACAGAAGTTTTGGCAAAACCAACAGCAATCACCAGCCAGACCTTCCTTTAAATCAAAATCCATAGTCTAACTTCAGCAATTTTGGGGGGGCAAAAGCACAAATCTGAAAGGAAGAGATGATGCTGTAGAGAATATTCCTCTTGACTATAAAAATTTCCATGCCAGCAAACAGCTAGTGGTGTTTCTAGCAAATTCCCTCTCTCTAGATTAAACAATCAGCTGCCCTTTCTTAATGTTCACTGTAGCCTAGCTCATTTTGTACATCTGTTGTAGTCTTGCAAATATTAGTAAACAAGCGTTTCACAGCATGCCTTGCTGCTAAGCAGCGCTGACAGACACTTGAGATAGCTGGAGTCTCTATAGCTGGGTATGGCTAAAGATTTTTACCTGTTTATCTGTCTGATTTAATAGTCCTCTTGACCCAGAATCTAAAAAATTTATGTCCAAAAATCATCCAAAACCACAAACAAGTACATTTGGTCCAAGAGTAATTTAGAAAAATGTTCCATAGAAAGTATATTCTGACTTGAAATAGTCCTACCAAGGTCAGAAATACTTGAAAATACGGGAATTCAGATAATTCATTCAGAGAGTGATAATTTCTGTGATACTTCTTAAGTTTTCCATGTGTCTGTGATAAATGTCCTTTGCTACTGAAATTCATTCATTGCCAGTATATAGCAGCAATTATGGTTGTACATAGAGATGTAAAGGATGTATATGAATAATGGGGACCTTGAGGGATGCCAGGCTAAAATACTGAACCAGGGAAATCAAACTGATTAGGGCCTTATGATCAACACCCTGAGCAGAAAGAATTTCAATATTGTATTTCTACAAGATCATCACCATAGAAAATAACTTCTTTGGTTTTAATGGTATCTTGATGTCTTTAAAAATGCCTTTAGTATACTGGTAAAGACAAGATTTGCCTCTGGTTTAATTAGGTTTCAGGGCATATAATCAGCTAAGAATTTTAATTTATACATCATGGCAGGTAACGTAATTACAAGATATATATCCCTTTGCTGAAAATAATTTGATTAAGAAACCAAGGACCTACATATTGTGTGTAGTCATCAGAAGTTGGCATATGCTCTGCAAGACTGCTTTGTCTGGCACCTGAAGCTGTTGTCAAGCTTTTTCTTTGAATTCTTCTAGTTGGTATTCGTTCCCAGTCTCGTTGTCACTTAGCTTTACTGAACTGCCAGCAGCAGCGCCCTTTCTTTCTGCCTGTTGAGACAAAGCCAGTTCACCAGGCAGTGCTCAAAAGTTACTCCAAGCTGTGACATATGGGAGCTTATGAATCAGCTTTTCCCAATCTGAAAAGTATCAATAATCAAGAATGACAATGAAAAAAACTAAGAAGAGCCTTATTGCTATTGTGTAACAGCACTGTCTGCCATGCAATTTATTACCTCTCTACGTGCAACACATGAACACTGTTAAAGTTTATATTCTGCAAGAAACATAGAATTTTAGCTTTTTTTGATAACCACATGAGAAGGAAATAAGCCGTTCCCATTATCCAGTGCTTGGGAAAGCACACCAGTTGGTGCGTGTGACACTCACAGTAGGAGTAGCTGACATGGGATCCATATGGCACTTGAGCATGGAATTCAGCGGGAGAAACTGAAAGGTCATCTGGAGAGAGAGCTTCATCTTAAGATAAAAAAGAAATGAGTTACCTGTGGCCAACTGTTGTATCACTACTATATAGTGATTTTACATCTATATCCCTACCCTGCATCTTTATCCATGCTCTGTTGCTTTATCTTCTTAAAATGAAGCAGGGGTGGACTGTCACAGGCCTGAGTAGGAGGAGGCAAGAAGTAAATGGGTATTATTAAACACAGCAAGTGCACTTGCTCCAAGCTCTGAGAATTACTGGCTGGGCTGGTTTTGGCTGGGCTAGAGTTAATTTTCTTCCCCGTAATTGGTATGGGGCTGTGTTTCAGATTTGTGCTGGGAACAGTGCTGGTAACGCAGGGACATTTTCATTACTGCTGAGCAAGGCTTGCACAGAGCCAAGGCCTTTGTGCCCCTCAACCCCACCAGTGAGGAGGCTGGGAGAGCACAAGAAGCTGGGAGGAGGCACAGTCAGGAGAGCTGACCCAGCTGCCCAGAGGGACATTCCTCACCATATGGCATCGGGCTCAGTTACAAAGCTGGGCAAGAAGGAGGAATGGGGAGATGTTTGGAGCGATGGCATTTGCCTTCCCCAGTCACGGTTACGTGTGAGGGAGCCCGGCTGTGCCGGGCATGGCTGAACACCTGCCCGCCCTTGGGAAGGGGGAATCAATTCCTTGCTTTGCTTTGCTTGCATGCATGGCTTTTGCTTTACCTATAAAACTGTCTTTACCTCAACCAACAAGTTTTCCCACTTTTACCCTTACTGATTCTCTCCCCCAGCCTGCTGCGGGGGGGAGTGGAGGAGTTCCATTTCATCTTTTCATCTATTTCCTATATAAAATAACATCACCAGAGCAAAGCAATAGCTAAGCTTGGAACAGTGAGCCCTGGTCATTAGGGCCTCTTGCAAAATGCTGCTTTGTCAGGGAAATGGAGCTTGGTTAATTGAAAGTGGCCTGTTGAGAATGGTTTTGGATTTACCTGGCTTGTAAATGCCCACCTGATGGCTTGGAACTGTAGGAGAAAAGGGAGGGATTCATTTCAGCACTGTACCTCTTAATGATTACTTGTTGAAAAGTCTCCCTCTGGCTGCAGTTGACAAAGGGACAAGCTGCAGACTGTCTCTGAGGATGTAGCTTAACTTTCCTGTAGTGCCACCCAGTTCCTATGAAGACTTAGATAAATGGCCAAGAGTGAATCACTATGAATCACTGTGCTCTCAGGCTTCACCAGAGAGGGCCCCAGGCACTGGGACTTCCCTGAGAGTGGAGCGGACGGGATATGAGGGGAGAAAAAGGCCTCACAGCCTGAGGACTCTCTCTCATTCCTGGTCTGGAGGGTCAAGATGGGACATTGTATGATCACACTGCAGTACTATTTTGTGTATTAGTGTCATTGAAGATTCAAATGTATCAGCAATATATCAGCAAAATAATATATCAGAATAATAACTGAAGGAATAGGAAAATTCCTTCTAAACTGAAACGATAGGTCAAAACTATGAAGTACTTAAGTTTCTTTCTTGAATTCTTCAGAGCTCGCTTTACTTTGAACTTTTCTAATTTATTTAAATGGTATGGCTGTGGACAAAGCTGCCTTACTGCCTCCTTAACCTCTTGCTCCAGGCCTAACTTCAAAGGGGCTATTCTGAGCTCATACCTGCATATATGTGAGTCGGTACATAAAACAAATATGCTCAAAGGTCACACTCGTCCATGGCATAAGCCGGGGCAATTCCTTTTGAAGCTGATGCAAGTTATGTCTACTTATATCCAGAATCAACTATGTCTTAAAAGGCCTCAAGTTTGATTTTTCTCTTTCTCTGTTCTTCATGTGAGTGCCTAGAGCTGTTTGAATGCAAACAGCTGTTGAAACAGTTCAACAATTAGGAAACAAAAGAGTTAAGAATAAGTTCCTGTTTATTTGCCAAAGTATCAGCTGAAAGATTCCTTCCAGTTTCCATTGCAATGTGATGGTGAGAGACTTGCCTAAAGGAGCACTAAGGCATGAGTAGGCCCATATTCCAAAGTCAATTCTATCTGAGATCCATTTTGCTTGTTAAATTTACAGTATTTTAATCCCTTCATTTAAATGTCAATTCTGTGGACATGAACTCTTTTACAGCATGGAAGTCCTGTCTATATTTATTGATGCAATGCCCCTGAGAGCAGGACAGAAACAAAAGGGTGACCTTTGGTTTCAATTTAATGCCACTCAGGACTCAAGAGAGCCAGGGTCTCTCTTGTTGATTCAGAGCAGTGACACCCATCACTGATATATTGCAAACACACACAAAAGTAACACAGGAGATGCTCTTGCTTGTGTTATTACTCACTTCCTATTTCCAGTTTAAGAATGTGTTAGTAAAGAGTGTTACACAAACTGTTGTTAGTGTTTTAACAAGAAATGTAGTACAATGCATTGTAGGAGTATAGAGTGATACAATTTTCCTCTGTGGGTTGGAGAAAGTATTTTTTTAAGTGTTTGGATTACACAGACTACATAAGATTAGCCTAGTTGTTGCTAATTGCAGGTGTTCTAACGCCCACCTTCTCCTGTTATATGGTTTTATCATGGCTGGCATCATTATTTAGTCATTACAGCAGTGGACAAAGAGTCAGAATTCCTGGCTCCTGAGACTAGTTTGGGTGAATTACTAGGTTTTTGTGTCCTTGGATCAGTCAGAGCTCAGTCTCTTTGTGCCTCCATCCCTCCATCTAAAAGCAAAAGTAGTCTAGAGGTTCGTGTGTTTGTGCCTAGGATTCTTTCCCAGTCTCTGCAGTAAAAGAGAAAATAAATGTAAACACTTTGTCTCACCTGAAAGTCTGGTGTTTGAAAATTCGTGTTTATCAGGAATTGGGCCAAACATGGTAATATTGATATGCTTTCCTTTCTGTGAATTGAAAAGTTACAATAAGTGCTGATTAGGAAACGGAGGCCTCAGATATTTCTGTAGTCCCAAAGTGAATTGGCTGTATTATGTTTCCTGAACTTTTGATTTTTTAATTTGAATTCAGTTCAGCTTGTCTCTGTTTTTAACTTGTCTCTGTGTCACTTGAGTAATTCGGGATTGTCATGCCAACCCCCTGGGTCTCCTTAAACTGCCTAGAGCCAGGTGAGTCCCAGGGCACGCTGTTGGTTGCCCTACCTTGTGCCTGTTCAGAACTAACAGGAGAACTCAGCTGGGACTGAATGGAAAAAGCACAAGACAATGGTACTGAAGTTCACAGGCACAAATTAACATTGATGTGACTCAGAACCATTCCAGTCTGGCTCAAAAACATGGAGTTTATTGGTGAGAAGGAGCAAAGGCCAGGGCTCTTGGCATCAGGAGACTGAAGAAATCCCTTCATCCACCACATTCGTGGTAGTGGTGTCAGGGAGAAATCCAATAGAACACGTGGCAGGACAAGCGGGAGAATGCAAGATATACAAGAACAGTGCTAATATGAGTTTGGAAACCTGAGTGGGGTGAAATGATTGTGCCTTGTGAGGAAAAAAATAGTTAACATAAAATTTCAGAATCTTATGATTCTGCCACAGGCGTAAGTAGTTCATGATGCCGGAAGATAGACTATATTTTTATCAGGAAAATGCCTTTCAAAAGCAAAGTCGATGACTTTAGCAAACTGTGCCCATCCCAAGGGCATTTGGCCATCAGTTGAGAGATGTTTAAATAGGTCTAATAGGAGAAAATTCAGTGAACCTTCATGCTGTCCAAATATTTTCCAACATGTCAAATGCAGAGACTTCCCGAAAGCTTGCTTAGTGTTACCAGAACTACAGAAACCAGCCTGGACCTTCTAGAAAACTAACATCTAAGGAAAATACGAACTAGGACATGATTTTTGAAGAAAATAAAAGCATATTTTCTTGCAGTACAAGGTTAGTTTTTGGCTGCTGCTTCAACTTCTTTGCAGGAAGGCAAAGAATTTCAGCTGGAATGGCTGAGATTTCACTGGAATATTTGAAAACTGGTTCTCAATTCCTACCTCCTGTCTGAGGGGGGCTGTAATTCTGTGTCCTGAGGCAGTCTGAGCTCTCAGCTGCCCCTCCAATGGGGTGTTCTAAACCTCCTGGTTTGTTCTGCCTGCATCTAAATGTCACCTCTTGCTCTGAAAGCCACTTAAGGTACTTCAGGAATGCTCTCTCAAGGCAGCTGTCACCTCCTGGGAGAAAACAACAGCTTCCAGTGAATGGCGCTGAATGATTAGAAAAGACTCATAAGGAGAGGGAGGGGGGAAAGGCATTTGTCAATATTTTTTGCCAGTTTGGTTTTTGGTTGTTGTTGTTGTTTTCCCCAGTGACATTAAAGTGTATGGTTGCATCCTGTGTTTGAATGCTGTTGTACTGGATCAGAGCAGAGACTGTGAAGTTGCTGTATTTTATCCCTGGTGCCTTTAGGAGCATGAGCAAGAGAGAGACAGTGGGGGATTTTTATATGGAGTTATTGATTCATGTGACCAATGATGAGCAAATTACTTTCAGGTCAGAATTTTTGAGAAGCTCTTCAGGTATCAAGAAAAATTTGTGTGGTTGTTTTTTGGGGTTTTTTTTTGAATTTGCATAGATAAACCTGGCTGTTCTTGGGACCTGCTCTGTTATGGTCAGGCTGCTCAACCTGAGTACTTCTACAACATATTTTTGCAGAATTCCCCAATCTGTTGTGATTGGAAGAGGTGGAAAATTCTAGGGTGTTTAGAAACATGGCTGCTTCTCAATGCATGGGGGTTTTTTCACCCCAGAGACCTGGATATTCTCTCTCTTTCATATTACTCTCTTAGTTTTAATGTAGGCTCTAAGCAAAGGTTACTGCTGTGTGGATCTAGTGGTTTTGTCTTTCCGTTATACTGTGCTTTTAAATAATCATCAGGAGCGCCTGGAGCACAGGATGGGCACCTTTCCCATCTGGTTTTATAAGCATAAATAAATACTTATAGAAAAGACAGCTGTGGCAGTTCCCCCTCTTCTCTGATAGATCTCTCTTCAAAGCTGTGGATCAAAAGAGCACTGCAAATATTCAGCAGCAGGGACCATGACTCTTGAGTACTGGCACAGAAGAGTCACATGTGAACTTCTAAGCCTGCATAAGTAACCTTCCAAAACGCAGGTTGAAAAAATAATAAACACACTTATCTTTCCAGCAGGGAAAGAAAGCGCCGCCTGTCACTCAGAGCAACTCTCGGAGGCATTGCAGTCATGTATGGAAGCTGAAGGAAGCCTGTGTGAGGCCCTCTGCCTTCAGAAATGTGACAGAAATTCAAGTCTGCTTTCACCGAGACGCTAGAAATGGCACTGCAAGAGACTAAAGAGATCCAAATTAAAATTCCATCTCTGACACAGACCTTTGGAGTGTATGAGCAAATTACCATGTCCCTCAGCTCCTTCTGGTAAGAAAAAAGGATGATAATATTTTTTCTCTCTGGCTTGTATCGGAGCACCAGACTGAGGCCATTTCTCACTAAACAGATGTATTGGAACCCAAGCCCTCCTGGGGCAGCTAAGCAATAAATACAGAAGCAAAAATAGGTGTAAGTAGATAACTAAATTATTTCTAACACCTTGAAATTAATGTGGGATGTGCTGTTTTTACTTTTATATACTAAATAAGTAAAATTTGTCTTTTTATGAAGACAGGTGAGCTTTTATTGACCAGTACAAAACTTACTTGGGAGAAATGCAAGTAAATAGACTTGATTGTAGATGACAATTTTCCTCATATAAAACCAATGATGCAAGAGAGAATTTTGTAACTGCACATGCTCACAAAACAGCTCAAAACCAGCTCATCCACTATCCTACCTTTATGCCTAGTGGCGGATCAATAAGGGAAATTATCAGAAATGCCTAAACCTTACTCTTGTGCTCTAAGTGTTGTTTTTGTTTTCAAATCTCTTTTCAGCCTGTCTTTGGATGTCAAAGGTTGATGTAACAAGACATCTGCTGCTGTCCTGAAAACACATCTCTGGCTGGTAAAATTAACTTTGTTTCCTTCAAGTTGGTTACTAAAACTGGTATTTTACAGTAGAGGATGTATCTCCTGCCCAACCAATACTCGTCACTGACTCGGACTGATCAAGGCAGGTTCTTTGCTGTCCGGCTGTCCATTGTAAAGAGCATTCCTTAAAAACAGTAATCTGCTCATGCAGGATTTTGTATCGACATACATAAACGTGTGAGGCAGTACGAGACAACAGATAAGCAGACTGGTGTTTGAAGTGTGGAGTCCCACGCTGGGTAAAGGGTTGTTTCCTATCCTGAATGACTGAGGAAAGGGGAGTGCAAAGGGAACTGCAGTAACTCCGCAGCTCCATAGATGTCACCAGCTTTTCGCTCCAGCCTTCCTCAGACGTTTTGGTTCGTACCTCTCTCCCTCTAGCCATTTAATCTTCAGCCCCAGAGGGACTGGTTTTTTGGATGATGAAATACTGCAGAGTACAAATTAAGAGCTGCCAGCAGTGAGCTGTTCCTGGACAGGAGATACAAAATGGAAAATATAAACAGTAACACAGTACTTTTTCAATTACATCTTAAGCAAACATACTTACTTAACGGGAGTCATAGAACAGTGTGAACATTTTTAGATATTGAGCGCTAAATCATGATGGCATTTCCTGAGCTTCGTTTAAAATTATTTATGAAGGTTATTTGCAATATTTTGCCTCCTTCTGGAATTCTCACGTGAAAATCCAAACCACATAATTTCCATTCACATAACACCCATAGCAGTCATGCCCTGCTCTTTTGGAGATGGGAACTTGTCTACAAAATGGCGAGAGCAGTTCCAAAAAGGAAAAAGAAAATAGTACAGAAGGAAATAGACCCCATTACGTCCTCACAGAGAATAACTTAGGTGCCAGTTTCAGATAAGGACCCAAAGGTGTGAAGACAGGACAAGGTGGAAGGGGAACAGAGAACAAGGAGGAGGATTTGCTTGTTGAAATGAACTTTTGGAGCATAAAGCAACCTCTTTAATTAACAACTCCGTCTGTATGAGAGATTGATTTGTTAGTTAAAGAGCAGTACACCAGAGAATTCAGATTTGAGTCCCAAGTGGAGCAGCTGCCACTGCACTGGAGAGGGTGGCTGTGCATTAGCTGTGCCACTGTCCCACCACACACACCTTTGCTTGGAAGTACTGGGGTCCATTGATTCTGGTAGTCAAAGCCCTGTTTAGGGCCCTGAGCCCAGCTTCTCTCTATTACCTCAGTGGGGAAAAGCTGTAAGTGGTTGCTGTTGTGTTCACGGGAAGATGCAGATGGACTGAGGGCAGGTTTATACGACAGCATTTGGCTGGAGGCGTGGGGAGCAAGGCACCCCGATGTAGCAATGCTTTCAGAGAAACTCCTTTAGTCCTTGTAGGACAGGTATCTGCACGGGGCTCTGCCAGCATAGCTAGAGCTTGGCCACGGCTCCTGGAGGCCAGCCCTGGCCAAACAGACCGTGCCCCAAAAGTGTACACTCACCAGCCCCAGCCAAGTGTTCTGACACAGGCTTCATTCCGTCCCTTGCGAGATTTATTTTCCAGACTGCCCCAAAGAGTGGTACTTTCCCGGCTTGAAGTTTCAGTCAGGCACAGGAGGCACGATGGAGAGACCAGAGAGTGAGGTCAGGAGAGGGGCGGGTGGTGGCAGAGGGGCCGTAGGGTCTGGCTGCTGGGATCCTCGGGCCAGAGGTTTGTCCAAGAGATCACACAGCTGGCTAGCCCATAGTCATGCACCTAGGGGGGATGCAGAACAGGACACTGATTTTCTCCTGGGTTTTGAAGAAACTTCTCAGAGTAGTGGGGAGAAATACTAGAAACCTACACACTCTTTCTTCAGGATTTCCACTTTTTAAACTTGTATCTTAAAATATGTTTAAAAGCCTTTTGAGTAAGTGATCCTCAGGAATTTGAAAATACATATTAGCTCAGCTGGTAGTGACCCAGCAGCACTCCATTGTTAATAAGTAATCAGCATTTTTCATACAATGCCTTTCACCTTTGGATGGAGGACGATCCCCTAATTCGATATACAAGGGTATACTTCAGTGCAAGATCACCACCAGTGCTATTGCTGTGAATTTACATTGGTGTAATAGCAAGTAGAATTTGTTCCTAAAAGAGAGGCAGTGAAAAATGAACATATACTCTAATTTCCCAAGAGGTAGATTTTCATGTTATTTATGTTCATTCAGGATTTGAATCTCGGAGATTGAATTAATTTCAGATCTCCTACCACCTGACCCAAAACAAAAACCAAACAGCTGTGTTTGTTACTGCTTGGTAATATATTTTTCCAGGAGAACACAGCTTAATATGGGCTCTGCTGAAATAGCTGTCTGTTGTTCCTGCTTTACAAAGCACACCAGTAACCAAAAAGAGAATGAGTATCTGCCTACCCCAGAAAATGTATCTTTTAACTCTGATGCAGTGCAAGAGTGTGTCAAAAATGGGTGCGGAACAAAGTTTTTAAATCCTGTTCAATGTAAAGGAAGGAGATGGTAAAACTAGAAGAGTACTGTGAGAAAGTGCTTTGTTTGGTTTTTTGTTTGAAGCAGAAAAAAACTCACCGTTCAAGAAAAGGGGCAATGACCCAAGAGAGTGCAAATGTGCAGGCAGGAGTAGAAATTCTGAGATCAGAAGAGTTCACTTTCTGCATCATTACGTAAAATAGGGACCAAAAGTAGGCTCATTCACCATATTGACCCTGGCACATGACTTAATCCCTGAATGACATCAATTATGTGGATCTTTGTCTGATCTCAAAATTTGAAAAAAAGCACTTGGGACCTAAAGCTGAGGTTTTGGAAGGAGTCAGCTTTTTCTGAACACCAGTACTGACAGGCTGGATGCTGTGGGGGCAGCCAGAAGCATTTTGGCCTGCTCTAGTGCAGTCAGTCCTTTGGGGATTCAGGCTTCTCTGCCTGGGAGCAGTAAAGAAGTTGTCTTTTATGCTGAACTCTGAAAGTAGAAGGTAGCTGAAATCCCAAATAACTTCAGTTGTTTTACATGAGGGGCAGACTGTCACGATGACTGGGAATGGAGCTTGTGGATGGACAGACACAAACTGCTGTGCTCTCCTGCATACTGTTCAGTAAGGTGTCTTGGGACTGTTCTGGGTCATTCCTTTCTGAACTTCCTTTTTTATGTGCAGTGATGCTTGGAGATGGAGATGGGCACATGTGTGAATGGGAAATTCACAAATATTCACATCCGTCTATATATTTAAATGGCAGAAGAAAACAAGCTTTTCATCTCTTTTATTTCAAGAAAGAGAGTTCTGGTCTATTCTTTTCATGCAACGTCCTAATGAGCAGACAATTAGACTGTTACATACTTTTGTAATGAATAGATTATGTGATTGAAAAAGGAAGAATTATTTCAATTATTTATGCCAGTTGTGAATTATAATGCAGTTTTAATTGAAGAAAAGGGAAATCCACATGAATATCCACTGCATTAATCAAGATGAGATACCTTGCAATGAATACTGAATGAATGATAATGAAACACCAAGAATAAAATGTCACAGTTTAGACATATTGTATCTTACCTATTCCATGCACCAGACTGTCAGGATTAATTGAACCAGTGCAAAATGTTATGGCTGGTGGCATGTTCATTGTTGCTAAAAGGAAATGAAAGGGTGGGCACAATTTAGCTCATTTATCAAAAGCTGGTTCATCCAGAACTTTTACAAAACTTAGCTGATGAAGTTTCCTAAATCAGTTTTTCCAGTCAGTTACAGAAGCATGGACCCATCTTTATTGGATATTTTTGTACCACAGTTCATTAAAGGGAAATGTATGTGAGGATACATAGACAAACATTTTCAAATTGTATTAGTTTTTTGGAGAGAATTTTATGCCTTTTTGATAAGAAGTGGTTTTTAACTACCACACAGGCTTTGCCATCTGGAAGAGCTGATGTGGAGACGAATCTTTGATATTGTTATTATGTATTTTGAACTTTCAAAATTGTACTTTATTGCAGAGAGAGGCAAATTCTGCCTCAACAGCTTTTGTCCATCTCCTGAAACTTGGCTGGAATCTTGAGTGGGATTAACCAGCAGAAATGCAATAGTAAAACAGAAGAGTTGGGGTCGCTGATTTTGCCTGTAAATTAAGCTTTATCCTGCTTATCCAAAATCACAACACAGGGCAAAGGTACTCGCTCCAAAAAACAGGAGGATAATTCACTTCTATTATAACCAGTTTAGATGAGCTAATGTGAATATCAAATTATATGGTTATACCATTAGATGAGTTATGAAAAAATGAACTTTGAATCCTGCATTGTGAGTACACCAGAAGCTTGGTCCAGGCACCCACTTGGGAAACAATGCAGAGCCCAGTTCTCCTTTTATATACTCTGGACTGCTACAGATTAACAAAATTCAGAGCCAGATTGAATAGCGTATTCTCTAATGACAAACCTTAGACTGCTGTCCTCACAATGAGCTTTGTGTGTCCCCCTAAAACACAGCCTGCACAAAGCAGGCATCCAGTTTGGTCTCAGAAACAGAGAATCTGCAGCTTCCCCTGCTGGTCTGTTCCAATGGTTAGTCACTCTCACTCTTAAAAATGTGTTACTTATTTCCCATCTGGCATCCAGATATGGGAATATATGTCAGAATAGCTCTGCTGACTTTAATCTGCTACTCCTGATGAGAGGAGAAACAGGCCTGAGGTCTGACTTGGAGAGCCCATTAGTGCTGCAGGTCTGAGTGCTCGGTGCCAGCTATTCCAGCCAGCAAGCTGGGGCTGTTCCTTACTATCTTATTACTTTCTTCTACTTGTTCCACTAAGTGAGCATTTGCTCACTGAGTCAGCCCTTACATGACTGTTCTACCCACTCTTTTCCCCCCCTCTCTTCCCCAGTGGGGAATTGTTGCAAAGTACCGTGGTGCACAGTGCCTGCCATTTCCACGAGCAGGGCAGGAGCTCCTTCTGCCCATTCACAAGTTATTCTGACCCTTTGAAACACACATGTGCGTGTGCACGCAACACCAGGAGCAAACCCACTCAGAATCTGTCTCAGAAATTCCTGCTGAAAGCTGTCAGTTATCCCACACCGACGTGAGCTCCCTTTTGGTCTTTTAAAGGTCAAACCTATCCTGTTGCACAGGATCAGAAAGTCAGTGCATAAAAGATCAGACAGTTGCTAGAGAGTGATAAAATTTTCATTTTGGATCAATAATGATCTATGACAGTGTCTAGGTAACAATTTTAAGGCTTCCACTACAGCACGATTTTGTAATGTCGCAGCTAATCTTGTAATGATATCGCCACCTGGTGCCTGCTGCATCGTATACCAAGCTGCAGGAAACGCAGCGTTACTATGACAATTTCTGTGGCAGATGCTCTGGGCTTCATGTAAAACATTTGGCTCAAAACGCGTCTTGTGAGAGGGGCAGGATGGGCACAGCTGATACCAAAACGCTGGAGCCTGGGTGTGTGATGATTTTGGGATATGGTGGTTCCCAGCATAGTGCCATTTGTAAAGCCAGTAGAACCCTGTAGCTTACTGCAGGGTGTGCCTGCTGGGGGACACTGAGGTGGTGGCTGTGTCCCGTTAGCACTGTGCAGTACAACGGGTGCTGCAGATCAGTGTACTGGCAATACCTTTTCACCTCTTCAGCCCAGTGTCCAAGAAAACTTCTCTTTTTTGAGTACTCTTCAGATGCAGGAGAATTCCTTTTCATTTATATGGCTTTGGTGTTGGAGGGACATCGAATCACTTATCAAGAGCCAGTTTCTGCTTCCCTTAAAGTGAGAAGTCTCACAAGGTTCCGGAGCTAGGATTTACCCTTTCCTATATTGCACATCTAATGAGGGCTGCAGGAGATAGACCTTCAGCACAGCATTGTAATCTCTAGATATGCTCGGCAGATGACACCTAGAGATCTCATTTTATTCTATAATTTTATTTCGAGGTTTAGGATTGCCTCCTTGTACATTCAATCCAGAGAAGACTCCATTTCCATGCCCTAATATGCTGTGAATCCTTCATCCACACCAACTTGGCTGAAGGGGTCTGTGCTGCTGTGACAAGCAATTCTGTTCCTTCTGAGTCAAGAGAGTCCAAGAATGGCCTCTTCCTCACATCCTCTCTGCACATTGTCTTGAAGGGAGTACTTTGGGACAACACTGGGACACCATCCCATGGTGTGCTGAGCTACAGAGTTTCACAATTGCCTCACTGTGCAGAAGGGAACCGGGAACTTGGCCACGACCATTTCCTAAGCTCCTTACACTGTGCTGTGGTTTGCAAGAGCTTTTGTGTCCTAGGCCAAGCAGAGGTGCCAGCTCACCCTTCTACCCTAAAATGCAGGCTTCAGGCAGAGAAATATTCCCCTGTGTGCTGCTGTCACCAAAAGCAGGGGTTGCAAGAGGCCATATGATGTCACGAGAAGGGTGAGCAGGGCAGTGGGGCAGGCGGGTTGTGAGCAGTGGGGGAAGGTGCAGCAGCTAGGAAGCCTGGCAAAGCAAAAAGTCCTGGAGCGCTATGACTTTTTCTAGTGGGTTTTCCTCTGCTAGGGAAGAATGGGTCAAATCATGATATAGAAGGAAGAAGGTTGAACAGAGCCATGGGGGCTACAGGAGAGAGATTAAGTTGGGGCAGATGGCAACGTCAGGGGTCACCTCAGAGACGATCTGCTACGGAAAACAGTGCTTGGTTCTTCACATCCTCCATTCCCCTTTCTGTCTCAGACTATGGGGAAGGGGAGTAGCACCATCTGCCCCCACCAAAACCATTCCAAGATCTCTGTTGCCTGGCTGTCATACCAGCCATGGTCTGTCCATAGATGCAGGCAGACCTTACTTCCAGATGCTGACTGCACTTTTTCTAATAATTTCTCTTCTCTTCCCATTCTCCAGCATACTCCATGTAGATGAACTGCACTCCTGGATGTGTCCTATTGTGGATATGCAGGTACACTCTCACCTGTGTAGGTGACCTCTCCAAATTTTAATATAAGGTGAGGAGTCACCCTTGGACTCACCTTCGATCATTTCTTTGTGCTTTATCCTGGGTAGATGTCTGTGCTCAGCACTTCTGCATTTCCTCCAGCATTCATTCTTCAGCACTCCATAGAAAACTCTGTCTCACCTGCCAGAGCCTGTATTTATCATGTTGGACATCTCTAGCCAGTGAGGGCACTAAGAATCAATGGCCCTATCTGATCCCTCGTCCTGAATTTTTGGCATGTTAAGGACTTGCAGAATTGATTGACTTTGGAGCTGCTACAGTTCAGGAGTTTGGCCACCAGTCTTCCAATGAACAAACTGACACATCCAGCCAAACTTGAGCTAATATTCATCAGCCAACTGAAGGGAATTAGGCATATTGACACCAGATGAGAATCCGGCCCTAAAATATCCTAAGACAAAGAATGGAAAACACTGAGAGCTTTCATAGATATTCCATTTAATGTTTTGTAAACTTCCCTGCTATGTTGCTAGGGGGATTTTAATACATCAACGTGTTTAAAATAGATCTCAGTGAGATGTTTGTAATTGGAGCTAATTCTCCCTCCACCCTGAACTTCCTTATTGTTCCCAGCACCATTTCATCTCCCTCCTGTCTGTAAAAGACCCTCTTGCTGGCCCACTTCCTGCCCCTGTAGCAGTACTAGGAACTGCACAAGGAATCCTTGTCTTAATGCACTTGGATGCTGACACCGCATTTCCAGCTAGCCAGGCTTCATCTGGAGAGTGGCGTTCTTGCGTTTCCTGATGTGAGTCAGTTGTGAGGAAAGTGTTTAACCTTTTTGTCAAAGGTTAAACATATAAAAGGGGAATGTGAAGCTCTTGTATTCCTGTTGTTGCCACATTAAAGAGAGCAGCTTTCACGGCTGAGCTAAATCTTACTTTTCAGGGGGGATGTTTCTTTCCGTATCCAATTCAAAGCTACAGTTTACTGCACTTGTTAAGGAAAGTGAGTGTTTGAACAGGACTATATGACAAGGTCATTCATTGACTGTTTCCATTGTTTTTTTCATTTTGCTAGTCCTCTCTGCCTTTCTCAAAGGATTTGAAGAGTCTTGGAGAGGCATTCGTATGAAGTGAGCCAATTAGAATATTTCAAAATGGTCTATTTGCATAAAATATAAAGATCTTCAAAGCAAAATAAAGAGCAAAGTATTCTTTAGCTTGAAAGCAAAAGAATTTGTCACTTCTTTTTCTTATTGACACCATGTTATTTTAATCCATCTTTCCCCACTTCTTGCTTGAGCATACTGGTTTCTTACCTGTAATTACCAAGACTGATGACTTAGCTATGTTACCTACAATCACATACCTCTTTCCCCTCACTAAATACTTAATGGCATGCTCTTGTCATGATCCAGACTAATCTGTCAAAGAGCTCATTCCAGTTTTAGTCTGTGTGCTGGCTGCTTCTGCCTTTTGTGAAGCATAGGAACACAAACCTATTTTTGTTGAGAGCTAATTCCCCAGGTGACCAGCACCAATTGCCCCACTGATAATTTGTTGGTTGTCTTTATGGTTGGGTCTGAAATACTCCACTGTAATCAATTGACTATGATTATACAATGAGTCTGAGAGAAAGCTAGGAACAGACTGTGGGCTTGAATCTTGAATCTCTTGAATCTCTGTTGCTCAAGGCCTCCATTTTAGCTAAGAATTAGAATGCTCTTCTCTGCTCTGGGTTCTTCTGCGGCTCTCTAGAATTGTGTCAAAAGCTCCACACAACAGTTTTCCTGAGCTGGAAAGATACAGTCTTGAAAGGGAAAAGAGTATAAACAAAAGATAAAGGATAAAGAAAAATTAGAAACGTCATTCCCAAGGGAGTGTTCTCTACAATCTGTTAACTTTGCATTGGCAAGTTCATAACTGCTTCCAAAGAAATGTCACAAACTCTTAGCAGAGCAGCTTGAACCTCTGCTGATGAATTGAAGGAAATTTGTTCTAAAGAAAATACATCACATGAAGTTAACTCACAATACAGGATCAGCCAAAACCAACACCACGGAACAGGAATTCCTTCATTTTAACAATGCCATAATCTCATTGCAGGCTGAGCAGTAACATTAGAAACTGCACATGTAACACCTTCCCTTACAGTTAAAATTTGGCAGTAGTGACTTTAAAAAATAATAAAAATCCTAAAACCAACCTAAATCTTCAGTCTGGATGCATTTGTTTCATTAAGAGGATTTATGAGTTAACCACTTACAAAATCCAATCAATCTAGTGTTAGGGTTCCTATGTTTTATTCCAGCAGTATATGTAATGTGTTATTCAAAATACACCACAGAATGGTTCAAAGCTGACACTGTGAGTGCTGCATGAACTGTGGAGGAGGGCTGATTTACCGCTGCTCTGTTATGTGCTTCATCACTGTAGTTCTGTCTCCTGCAAGGCCAACTCAGTCTGATTGTGCTTTTCCTAATTACATCGCTTCCATTGAAAGGACAAAAGTAACCACTGTGAATCACGCTGTCAAAAACCCAGGCACTACCTTCCGTGGTTCTTCATTTACATTACAATTAAGTGCCTTTTGGTTCCAAAAACTAATTCCTTGCAAAGCTGAGGCAACAGAGCTCCATGTGAGGACTGCCTGGGCTCCGGAATTGGTGGTGATACAACGTTAAGGCAGACATAGCATAGAGCAGCTGCACGGTCACTGCCACAGCTCCTGGCCTGCAGTAGTAGCTGTGACCTCCTCTGTTCCTGTATGGAATGCTTGTGAGAAACAGACCTGGTTGCAGATCAGTAGGACAAACACAGACCTGTCTCCATGACATGACAGCTCCTGCTCTTTGCCTGCTACAGATGGAAATCGCTGCAGCAATACGTGCAATTCCTGCACATGGCTTCTCTGGACCTCCTGTACCTCGTGGGCTCTGAGCTTCCAGTGGAAGCATAGAATGGTTTGGGTTGGAAGGGACCTTCAAGAGAATCTCGTTCCAACCCCCCTGCCACGGGCAGAGACATTTTTCACTGGACCAAGTAGCTCAGAGCTCCACTGAATGTGGCCTTGAACATTATCAGGGACGGGGCATACATACCAGTAACCCAGGAATACCCCTGGGCTGGGATTTGTTCCGTCTCACTGAATGTGTGCGTTAGGAGTGCAATAACACCAGGCTCTGTATATTAACGGTTCAAGATGTTATGGAGATCTTCTACAGCAAAGATGTTGTGATATTAGCAGACCTTTTGGGCAAGGAGGAGCAGGAACAGGCTGTTTATTTGAGCAGGCATCTTTTCTCCCTTTCTTCCTCCATACTCAGATCTCTGCCCAATGAGATTCTCATATATTGGATGAAAAACCCACTAAAACCCAAAAAAGACAAGTAAAATGGTTTCCAGAGGTTTTTCTGATTTGTAGAAACCTGGTTCAGGCATTTTGAAGATAGAAAGTCACTAGAATGACAGAAAGTCACGGGGCTTATATTAGGGAAGGAGATAAAAGGATAACAAAACCCACACTGTTATTTTCTTTAGGACAGGAGGCTTCACAGGCAAAGAAGCCTGTGTGAAACAAAGCGATTGCTTCTCCTGCTGTCACTCTGAAGAGTATGGGCAGTATCAGAGCCTCCACCTTCATTCAGCTTAAACAATAATTTAGCCTTTTCCTTCACAGCATCAGGACATCATCCCGTGTTTAGCCACAGACTACCAAAACCCTGTGTGTATTTGTCAGTGGTGTGGAACTTTTTTCCTTACAGACATAGGACAGTTTCCAATCCATTTTAGCTAGAAAGATGAATTGGAATTGGGTTTGAGATGAGAGAACCTGGGCTCATTTCCCAATTCTGCCATGTGTACATCTTGCAGTCTTGGGCAAATCTTAGCTCTGTCTGTTCTGAGCTATTTAGGGCAGGCACTTTCTCATTTGCTATGCATACATGAAGTGCTTAGCATAAAGGGGACTCCAACCACTCATGAGTAACCAGTAACAGATGGTTATAAGTTGTCAGTGTGACTAGGTATTCCCACTCTGATAGTTTTTGCTAGCAATTTTCATCTTTTAAGAAATCTTGCCAACAGACCAACACTGGAAGGATGTAAAAGAAAAATTAAATGAAGGAGTCCATTTTCAAAATGTCTCTTTTCCAGATCTAGAATACTGAAAAGACTTTCCACTGTAGGAACTGAGATGCATTGGACATACTGGCAAAGTCCTGCTAAAGCCAAATGTCAGTGCTGTTCTTACTTAGATCCATGGTAAGCTCATCTTTTTGACTTCCAGAAATGGTGTAAAGAACTCTTTTGGGACAGATATTTCCTTAATCTCTTACTTGCATTCACTCAAATGAGCTTTTCACAATTAGGAGTTTCCCCATTTGGCAGCACTTCTGCATTGTCACAGGCAGAAATGACATAATAAACTACTCTTACGCATATTCTGGAGCTCTTCTGAGTAAAAATAGTGGCCCTCAGCTTTAATCTTCGGAACTTCGCGTCTCGGTGCAGCTATTCTGATGGCAGGGGTGAGCAGATCTGGCTAAGGCAGGAAACAGATGCATCCTCTTATTCTTAACATAAATTTTGGGGGTTTATTTTTTGGTTAGCTGCAGTCCTAATCTCACTTTTGATCGAGTGCAGAGGAAAAGAGTAATTAGTGAAGTATTAGTGTTATTATTATTTCCTGACATTAACTCTCCTGCTACTCGTCCATCCTTTTCTCAGGCCCAGAAAAATGGTGTGTGGCTTTAACAGCCAAAGAGCATTTTTTATTGCTGGTCCCTCTCTGAGCTCTGAAGTTCACTGCTTTCCCTCTACTGAGCTATGTGGGTGGTAAGTGCCTTAGAACAGTATAGCTTAAGCAGGAAGTGGAATATTTTTTATTAGTGGAATTTTTGTAGTTGGAGAACTATTTTCCAAATGCACTGTTTTGTTTTTTTTTCTTTTTTATCTGCAAAGCAGATACAAATGTAGTTTATAACAACTATCTTATTGTGCAGCAATGTATAATTACTAATACCTATTAACATGACTGTTGTGATTTTAAAATTAGTGAGTCAATTTTTAACATGACTCCAAATAATGCATGATTGCAATTTGGCTTAAGCCATCATAGTGGTGGCCAAGGCACAAAAAGAGAGGAGTCAATTTACCAAACATCCCAGCCAGCAACTGGCCCCTCATCCTCTGAAGGTGAGAACTACAATCAAGAACAGGAGATTTGTCCTGCCCGTTGCTTTCCCTGAGAATGAGTACCCCAGCATTTCTGACACCTCTCTACTTACCCTATTGCAAAAAGCATAATCATTTCTTGTGCAGCAGGCAGCACAAGCACATCCTTCCCTCCTAACATCTGGTCTGGATAGATACCCCAGGGACCATGAGGAGATGCAGAGTGGGGGTTCTTTTTCCCCTCTCCCTCTCCCTCTTTTTCTTTTTTATTTTTTCCAACTATTACATAATAGTTGATTTTTGGCAGCAGTAGTTATCCCTGGTGAAAAGTTTTTGTTCCCTAAGCAGTAATGATAGTACTTCAGACCATATTGCAAACATTTCTGTAATTTTTTTATACAAACCTGCTACATGTGTAACTTTTTTGTTATTGTGGTATTGTTCTCAGTATATCATAACTCTACAGTGTAAGATAGTTATGAAAAGATAACTCTCCTGTAATTTCATTTTCTTAAGAACAAGAAATTTATTTTGAGGACAATGTTTTCTAAGAAAGACAAGCTTTATTTAAAGCATCTCTGTATTCAAGAAGAGATAATAATTCAAGAGGCAATCTAGTCTATTTTCAAAAAACTCTTTAGATCTTTCATCATCACATTTAACTGGTTTTCACTGTGCTCAGCTGCTTTTGATACATTTTGACACTTTATTTAAAACCACAATTACAGGTTAGAATCATTTTGGCCACTGAGGCAAATTCAGTTCTGAGGCCAGTCGCTGAAAATCAAGGTAACGGAGCAATCACAGGTACTTGTAACATTTCTGGATGTTTTCTTTCCAGCATCAGGCCCAGACACAGGTAAGTGCCCTCCTGACAGGCTGGGAGCTGCAGCCTGTGCGTGGCAAAGTGGGAAGCGCACAGCTGTACAGCGGTCTGTACACAGTGCACAACAGCCCTCTCTGGGAGGCCCTGTGGCTACCAGTGAGTTTCTTTCACAGGGTAGGTGGGTATTCCTCTCTCTCAGGCATGGGGATGAGCAGTGGTGAAATGTGGAAGCTGAGGAAGCAGCTGAAAAACAGCTACGCACTATCGGATCACTATCATTTCTTAGACTCTTAAACATGAAGGGAAACCACTCGCTTCCACACTTGCATTTTGTTATGCTCATTGCTCAGAGACAGATTGCAACCTCCTAGTTGATCTTTTCAATCTCTCTGTCCCCCTGGAAACTTTGGATGGAAGAGAATAACAGCACAATATCAGGGTTGTCAAGGTTGGAAAAGACCTCTAAGATCGTAAATCCAACCATTAACCCAGTTGTGGTTCACCACTGAACCATGTCCCCAGGTGCCCACATCCACATGCTTTTTGAACACTCTCAGGGATGGTGACTCAACCACTTCCCTGGGCAGCCTGTTCCACTGCTTGATAACCTTTTTGGTGAATAAATTTTTCCTAATATCCAATCTAAATCTCCCCTGGAAAACCTTGAGGCCATTTCCTCTTGTCCTGTCTTGTTACCTGGGAGAAGAAGCTTTTTTTTTTTTTTTAAATATGCCAATTTGCATAGAAGCTTGCTTTAAGATCTTCAATATTAAATCAGCATTGTTTGTCCTATTCAATATTTCCATTGAAAACAAGGAAGAAGAGGAAGAAGAATGGAATGCTGCATAGAACAACCTGCTGGCCACTGCTAGAAAATACAGCAACTTGTGTCATACGGGTCACAAACCCCTGTAAGCTGGGGGCAGAGTGGTTGGAAAAGCTGCCTGGTGGGAGAGTTCTCAACAGAAACTGTTCAATTAATCCAAGTAGTTTCGTTTAGATTGCTAAACCAAATCCACCTACATTGACTCAGGGGACCCACTCAGAGGATCTGCCCATTTTTGCAGCCATAGTTTTGTAGAGGAACTCTGATCTTTTGGATGAGACACCTCTAAGAGAGTCAAAATTTTGGAGTTCAAAATGTGCTGGCTTTTTTTTTTTTTCTACGAGCTTGTAACAATCACAGCATGCTCATTATTTAGGGGGTGTGATAACACGATGCGTAGTGGAAAGGCCTCGTGTTACATCATCTTTGGTGACTGAACGTAAAAATTCTTGAAGTGGGTGGAGAAAGAATTGTTACCGTTCCCTGCCACCCTGAAATGATAAATGCTTGGAAAACTCCCAGAATGATATTGAAGTGCCTAAAAAAGTAAATATTTATTCTGCACACAAATCTTTTCTATCTGTCAGTAGCTGAATTTGACTATTCTCCTGTTGGTTTCTATTATTTGACTGGGTATTTGCAGACAGATGGCCTCTTATAGTGTTAATAAAAACAACTTATGTAGAATGATTGGGCTATATAGTAATTGGGGAAATGCTGAGGATTAGGAAAGAGAATAGCCTGCCAAAACCAAGTGTCTGTTTATACATATTTAATTCCTTCTTATAGCAAATGAAGCTTTTCGTCTTCAGATATGTTCAGTTACTCTGGTCAAGTAAGACTAGAGTTTGAGATACTGAGGAATTGAGATTCATAGGTCAAACTCATCTTCCTGTCACATTTCACTGGTCAAACAAAGAAAAGTGTATTTTTGAGTTTGATTTTAATAGCCAAAATCCTTTTACTTTTGAACCTGTGTCAGCAAATCTCTAAAATGCTATGAACTCCAAATGATGGAAGAAAAGCTGAGAAGGGGCTGAAGTGTGAATGGAGTTAACCAAATGGCAATTGAATTTCTATTCCCTAACAACAAGGGACCCCAGTCTCCCTTTTGCTCTGTACTGTAGCATCCATTCTGTTTGTTGAAAATCTTCGTAATCACAAGTGTCACCCACTCTTACATAGTAAAAAAGTAAGTAAGGAAAGTTTAACAAAGAATTAAACCAGATAAAACTTTGCTACAAAATCAGCACAAACATTGGGTGAACTTTACCAAGATGCAATGTTTCAAATTTGTTGAGGGAATGCCATGTGAAAAAAACACCTCTGCTTTTGCAATAATGCCATTAGTTCCTCCCCCTCTTCCTTCTCTTCCCTTGAAAGAAAAATATGACCAGCTTTCTCTGCTTTAGGTTTTTAGGTAACTCTGGAATGAAATAGCAAAATTTAGCCTATAAGCATGAAGCATTTTGAAACATACTACTAGATGAGTGAGCTGCAGGAGGAGACCTAGATAAGCCTCTCCAAATCTACTGTGGAAAAGGCTTCTATTAGCTAGAACTGGGGGGAAACTGGAAGTCTTCCCCCCGATCCCAGAGATTTGCAATGTGGCAGTCTACACCTGGGCTAATTTCCCACACATTCTTGAAAACCAATGCAGAGAAAGAGGCACTTTTAGGATAGCCAGGCACTTCCATCAGATGGGCTGCACTGTAGTAGCCAAGTAGCGTTTTATCTCCATGGACAGTTCAAGCAGCTTTCAGTGAATTGTTCAGACATGCCCGTTCTCATTACAGGTGCCTCTGCTTGGTCATCTGCATCCCACCCCAGCTGCCTGCTGGTGGATGGTGGTTCTGAATACCACAGCATGTTCATGCTTGTGCTGGAGCAGACTGGGCTTTTCCCTCTTGGCTGTTGATGCTCAAGACAGAATGCATCCTGTGATGAAAGGAAATCATGCACAATGCAGTTCAAAGTAGCAAAACTGTTTGCTGAGCTGGCAGGAAATTTAATTTAGCACATGGGACTTTATGCTGCAAAGATTAAATATTCTTATTCAGATGAGAATGGAAACCTTGTGATTGCCTTATCAACTGAAACATGTGTAGGGCTTCCAGTAACCAAGCCATAAAAGCACTGATATACTTTTGCACTTTACAAAGGTCTTCCTAGTCCTTCCTCTTGTTCCTCTGAAAATGGTTTTGCTAAGACAGGATGACTGCCTGTACTACTGGCATAACCTCACCCAGTTTGCAGTTTGTCATATTACTGATACCAATTCAGCTCAACAGTGTCAAACGGGTGGGGTGTAGACAAGGGAGCATGAGATCAGGGCAGGCTGGTAAGTTCCCTCTTTCTTGCTTTTTAGTTTCTTTTTCCATAAAATTCCCCAGGCTTACATCAAATGATTCTGGTGTTTAAAAGTCTGATTTAACTTTCAAAGAAAGAAACATCTGTATTTTGCTTCTTGTTGAATTGTGTTCTTTCACACAGAAAAGTGTCAATGTCAGAATCTAACCATGCAGATGCACTACAAACTCCAATATTTTCACACCCTAGAACCCTGAGCTGCAGATTGGATGCTGCAGAAAACCTGCTGGCAAGACTCTGGGAAATCATTACTACATCTTTAGCACGGTGTTATTGTCTTTTCCTTTTCTTCCCAAGGCTGATACTACTGGCCGTTGTCATTTAGGGGATATCAGGCTAACCAACAGAAGATCTGATGTCCTCTCTCAGGCCTCACTTCCTGCAGAACACAAGCACCTGCCACAGCAGCAGGGCTGTCTCTCATTCACCTGGTTGAGACCCAGCGTGGCCAGTCCTACCAGACTTGTCAAATCCGAGGTAACGCGGCCCTGAGGTGGGACACCACGGTCCCTGGCACAGCAAGGCTGGGTGGCTTCCTGCTTAAATGCAGGGAGTCAGCTGGGGAACGGTTCACTTGAGCAAGGCCAACACCAGCAACGCTCGTGAGACTCAAGAGCAGCAGAGCTGAGCAAAAACAGAGCTCCCACTCTCAGAGGTCCTCTTGGGGTTCTGTGACAAGTGGTGTGGGTGTCTATGCTCAAAATCCTCTTCCCTGCCACTGCCAAAGCGTGCTTATGGAGTAAGGACCTGCAGAATGCTGCTTCAGTAAAAGCTACCAGAGGAAGATAACACACAATTTTCTTAGCAGCCTGTTAAAAGAGAATATTAGTAATATTTATAAGAATATTAAGAATAGCCATGTAATTTCCAGTTTTCACAAGAGATCAAACCATTTTTAGGGTGCCTTATGAAGTCAGTCTGGCATCATTTTCCCATTGGAAAGTTAGAGCAGCTTCTGTAGGCAACATACAGAAAGCTGAGTGCTCTGTAATATAGTTCAGAAGATCAACAGATACCTTTGTTCAGGGATCCTGATGTTAAAAGAAGAAATTTCTTGTTTATGTACTGCCTCGGCCTATTAGTCTTAGTTGTTACTAATAAAAGTCCTTTCAGAGTGCTCTGAGTAATCAGATTCTTGAACATCTTTCTATAACCAGCAAAAGCATTAGATGGAACAAAAATAGAGAAGAAAAAGAACCTCCTAAAGTCTGCCTTTCCACAGGTAATGTATCTTTGAGTATGAATTTCAAAGTGGGTAGAGAACACGCTTCTGCTTGGCATGGAAATAAATAGTGGAAATAATAAAAAACCAGGAAATATTCTTAGCTTATCAGTTCTATGGGTGTATTAGCAACTTAGATGAGAATAGTTTTCATGATGAAAAGTTAACTGTGCTTGTTTCTGAACTGTTATTGCAAAATAAGAGGAAGGGGGAAGTTTAAAAACTACTGTTTTGGGTTGGGCTCCTTTCTGTGCTTTTACATATCTTTTAACAGCTGTGGGCAGGGGACCATGGAGCGGACATGTTTCTGTTCTCAAATGGAAAAAAATAACCTTCAGAAATTTTCATTGGACAATATTCAAAAACTAAGAGCATTTAAATTTTTCCTCAGGCAAGAAGCCATTTGACAAAAAGACAAATTGCAGGAACCACCCAAAAAGACCAAAATTTTCAACAATTTTTTTTTGAGGTTTGTTTTGACATAGTCTTCATTTTCACACTCAACCTATTGGGTGTGAATTCCCCCAATTTCACAATTTGAGTGTGACCTATTTCACACCCAACCTATTAAACAGCATTGCATGAACCGCTTTTAGATAATGAGAAAAATTGGTTAGTGAAATAATATTTTAGAGGAAGGTCAACTCCTTGCAAATGTGGATGTTTAAAGTTATGTTAATAAATGTTTAGGTTTGGCCTCCTACAGAGGAATGTATTGCTTTTCATAAGTTCTGGATGTGTGCAAGTCCCCTTGGAGATGAGAACAAGTGCTACTTTGAAAGTCAAATTACTTTTCTAGAAACTTACAGATGGGTTCTGAGGTACAGATTTTCTTTCTAGAATGGGCAAATCAATGTAGCTAAGCTCCTAATACATTTAAGCCTAAAAATTTTTTCTCATGGACTCAGACTTTTAATATGCAAATTCAAAGTCTGCTTTGCTCAAGAGTCCACACTGTTGCTGTCTCTCCATGACAGCTGATGTGGACTGGTGGGAAATGTTTAGCCAAACTCTAGTGTAGGCAATGCCAGAGAGGCTCATTCTTGTGTTTTTGGGAAGCACTTCAAGACAGCAGTGTAGCAGAGCATTTAGTTTGTGCGTTATACTCAAGCCCAGATGCAGCCACACTGTCGTCAACAAAATGGTTAAATGATGCAAGTTCAAGAAAGAGCTGAGAGAACTCTGCCAGATCAGAGGCTGACAGGGCAAACAGTCAGACTCTGGCCAACTGGAGCTTTTTCCCTACACAGTGGGACCCTCTGCTCCAGCTTTGGTTTTTTCTTTACTACCCTGTGTCACACCACTTCTTCAATTCCCAGAGCCTCCTCAGAAGGCGTCAGATCTCTTTGGTGACTGAATTAGCTGTTTGTTTGCCTATGGCACAGAGCTGATGTTTCCGAAGTCCTCTGGGGAAGCTCTCTTTTGCATTATTTGGTGCCATATAAGGGTCTTAATTTTTATAAAGGTTACCTATGGACACTGGATTTTTTGCTCATTCTTGCTAATTTCATCAGGCTGGGGCTGACGCCAGTTCTCTGCCTTGCCTGACCTCTTGTGAAGAGGAAGCAAGATGATCCTTTGTTGTTTTTTTCGCAACTGGTCTCCAGAGGAGAAATTGCCAATTCAATCTGCAGTGCTCTGCAACGCAATTCTCCCCTCTGACGCCCTCTTCCAGCCTCTTTTTACTGTAAATTGCAAGGACTTCATTGAGCTGGAAGCCTCCCATGGCCTTGTACATGAAGCAGACAGCAGTGTTTTCACACATCTCCCTGCTGACCTGACTGTGGCTATGGAGGCTTTGAATGGGGGTGGTTATGGAGACTTTAAATGGGCTGGAGACCTCTGGAGGATGGGTGCAGTTGCAAAAACGGCCCAAAGCAAGAAAGTCAGATGTGCAAGGGAGACCAACAGCAGCATCAGTGTCAGCACTACTGAGTCATTTCCCTGTTGGAACCAAGCAGAATAGTGGCACTGCCCAGCCAATGCCTTCCTTGCAAATAAGTAATTTATTTTTCCCCCTCTGTAAGAGGAAGGTCTTCCTTTCTTTAAGCTCATGAAACCACCCTCTGTTTACTGAGTTCAGTTGCATTTAAGCAACTTGTGTGTGTTACATCGCAGATGAGCTCCTTGGTATTTATGCAATGGGAAAAAATTCAGATGAGTAAACTCGTGTTTTATGACTCAGCAGACATCATCTCTGTTTCTGGCTCTCACACGATCTCTTTCTTCAACCTTGGGCAATCTCCTTAATCACTTACCGTGCCATCCCTAAACAACTTCCCTTGTCTGTGTCTCCTCTTCTATCCACCACCTCCTTATTGCAAATGTTATCCTACATATTTGTATAGCACTTACCAGCAAATAAACTTTGCTCCTGATAATCCCAAGGCATCACTGGAAGTAAGAGAAATATCTGAGTAATCAAACCACACCATTTCCTCATCCTTTAACATCTCCTCTGGATGTCTTCCAAAAATTGCCAAACTAGAAAGTAGAGCACTAATAAGAATGTATCTTCTGTCATGTAGTTTGGCTACTGGTTCCAGAAATAGGGAACTTTCAATGCTGAAAGACTCAGCACAGATGCTGTGCCGGCAGGGAACAAGGATGCAAAGGGAGAATTGGAGCCATGAGCTGCCTGGCAGCTACTGCAAAGAGTGAAGCTCTATTTATTCACTGTAACATTCTCTGTCTCATCTTCTTCCTGCCAGAGTGCTGTGCATAGGTGACAGAACCCAGAAAATATGCTTTGTTGCCTCCCCATATGCTTAGAGTTATCAGGAGATACTTTCCCAGGGGTCTGCCTCCTATAAGACATTCCCAGGCACAGATCAAGGAAAGGGAAAGTGAAATACTCCCTAAAGAACTGCCTTTGGAGATACTGCAACATTTGAGATATCATGAGGTACCTCTATACCTGTATCACCAGTAAGCACAGTGCCACATAGCTAAAAAGTAGTTCTGAAGTTCAGAAAAGGTGACAACAGCCGTAGTAGTAGGTTTGAAGAAGAAATAAATGCCAAAGACGGGACTAAATGAGAGCACCCTTCCTCTTCAATTAGTTTCAGGTGAGCCCAGTTTTGGCACTCAGAGGCAGCTGGGTGGGACTGGTCCCTTTTGGCAGTACCCAAGGGCTTTATAAGCATTTGCACGGCCATGGCTCCCTGTTTGACCTGCTCTCCCAAGCGACTTTTCTGTACCAAGACCCAGCGGATTCCTCAGCACGACAACGTCTCCTGCAGCGTGAGGGTGCTCCCACAATGTCCCCATGGCAGGCCGCTAAGGTGCGTGGGATAATTCTGATTAGGAGGTAGCCCAGGGTTAGGAGACAAGAGGATAGCGCAGTCTTTCCAGAGTCCTGCTCCAGTTGGAGAGGGATTTCTGTGGTCTGTTAGGAAGGGCTGGATGTTTACATTTTGCTTTTCCTGTTGGAAGAAATAGATCTGGCAAACAGCCAGCAAGCTATTTCTGGAAAACTACTTTCCTGGTAATTAAAAGCACCTGGGCAGACTTTCCTTGTCCAAACAGCACTGTCTGGCCAGGCCAGGCTTTTAGGGTCAGAGTTTCAGGCACTGAATCGCTTTAGCAGTGGCAGGAACTCAAGAATTCAAGGTGTTCCTTCTTCACCTCACGTATCTTGAATGTCGATTTGCAACCCAAGTTAAAGATGACAAAGGACTCAATGAAAGTCTGTGACCTCTAAAGTGTCAAAAGCTCCTCAAACCCCAGACTTTCCTTCTGGCTCTGCCAGGTGTTCAAAGATCATGAGAAGAACTTAGAAATCATGTGTTCTTTGCCCCACCCCTCCCACCTTCTGGGCTATGATCCTTTGGGGAGCTTTTGGATCATTTTTCAGGATCCAACCATATTTCATTTTAACTAAGAGCTTGGAGTCTTTCCCGCTTGTGACGCAAATGCAAGTCCTCCTGCAAAGAAAAAAAACCACTGTCATGAGGTTGGCAGTCACACTGTTAAAGGTGGTGCTGCTGTAGCCGAAGTGAAATTAAATCAGAGAAATTGAGATGACTGCAATTATTTATAGTTGGCTGGAAGCAGGATCAGACTTTGCGCTGCATTTAGACCTCTGCTACTTCCTTGCTAGTTTTACTAGTCCATGAATGTCTCTTGAAGAATGCATTGTGCCTACTGCTGATGTCTGGGGAGGGCACGGGGACTGGCAGGGCCTCCTGAGAGCAAGGTTATGTCTTGGCTAACAGCTGTCTTCCAGCTTCTTATGCCAGAGCCTAGGTGAAGCAGTAAAGCCCACATGGCCAAAGTGAGTGCTGTAGCTAGTGGGATACCAAGAGGGAACATGGCCCACATTTGTGGATAAATGAGAATTTATTACAGGAAGTATAATTTATGTAATGTATTCTTACATTCTGTAATGTATTATTACAGAGGTAATAGGATATGGATGGCGCTCTTGTGTCCAGAGAAGAAGGGCTGAGGAACAAGGGGAGGCAAATTAGGGAATCTTCTTGGCAGCTACCCTCTAGAGAGGAATAGCACCACCACTGACTGCTAAATAAATTCCTCACCTCTTCTGTTTCTCTGCTAAAGCTCTTGCTTTTCTTTTGCCTATGCATGTCTTAACTTCTTCCTCAGCCCATGCTTTGATACAGCACCAAGCTCCGGTGACACACATCAGAAAGGTCAGTTCATACAAAAAAGGGAAGGAGTTACTCCATCAAATCTTTAATCCTCTAAAAAAAATCTAAATTATTTCTCTTATCTGTAAGGCTTGTTTAGAAAATCAGAACTTCTAATGAGCATGCAGACAGCAATCAAGATTAATCTTTCTGTATCTTAAGATCTGGGCAAGTTAAAACCTGAAGACCTCTTGAGAAGGAGAGCAGCAAATACAATTTTGATAGTTAATCAGAATCTCTTGGCTACTCAGCTCAACATATTCATGGTTTTAACTTTAATTTTGAATCATCTACCTTTAGACAAAGACTTGCTGCATCCTGGAGATACATATTCCTTGTAGAATCAGAACTGGCTTATAGACTAGGTAAGATTGATGCTGCAACAAATCATTTAAATTGGGTCGTAGTTATCTCACCAAACCATATATTAATAGTAAAAGCAAGATCAAGTTCTGGTGAAGAAAAAATATGCTTTCTAGAAGAGAAACTTAATCAGTTTTATTCCCCAGATTAATTAAGTATGCTGGATATAGGAAATGAATTAATTTTGAAAATGCTCCATTATAATTCCCTCTGATAATCACTAAGAAGCATAAGCACATCCTCCATTATCTCCTGCTTTCCTCAGCTACAGGGATTGGAAATCATTCAAAAGGACACACTGCTTTGAAACTACAAGACACTCACCTGCCTGGGACCCAGGCAAGGCTGGTCACATCGTTGTAGTAGATGGGCATGGTGAGTACTCTCATGACAATGATTTTTCCCCGTATCTATCATTGCGTCGCTCTTAGAGTGCATTAGCACAAAGAAGCCAGTGACTGAGAGTGAAGAGCTTAGTCCCAGCAGAAAGCCTCAGCACTGTCTGCTTTGTCAAAGACGACAGCATAGTCTGACAGGAAACCCATGCAATGTGTTTATGGCCTCTCCTGCAGTGCTTGCAGCCGCAGACTGAGTCCTACCACTGCTTAGCAGAGTAGCAGCAATGCTCCTTCAACAAGAAAACACCCCTAGTTTCAATGTTTCCTTGCTTTTGACCGCCTGATTTCGTGTTCTGGACAGTTCGTTTTATTCCTGATCAGCTGCTTTAAATCTTTATTTCCTTGCTTTTGTGTCACCTGGAGGTAAGAGTTTGGTGGAGAAGTAAAGCAGTAATTTTCTGCCATGCCTTTGATAGCTGTTTCCCCTCACCTTATTCTCTTTGTTTCCAGTCTCCCTGGCCACTGTTATTTCTTGACAAAAAGGAGATGTTTTTCAGTGACACAGTTAATTTGAGCAAGTATACTGCTGTAGAACCACATACAGTATTTACCTGAAAGGAGTTAAGTGCTTCATCTCTCAACTAGAAACAGGAGTGACAGGTACAGCTCCTTAGCCAGGCACTCTCGAGGACTAAAAGGCTGCAAAGCCACAACACCTCTGGCAGAGAACATAGTCCATGGAGCCACTGCCCTTTTGCAAGGCGTGCTTTGGAGTTACTCTGCAGTAATGAGTAAATAGGACAAGTATAGAAAAAACCAAATTATTCCTTGTTTTCATAACATATAAAGCTGTTGCAACAAATTCTGTCTGCATAGATGCACTCTGGAAAGTTCAGGATCTTTCAGAAAAAGTAAGTTTTCCCTTTTAAGAGGACAGATTATTCACCCAACCTTTTAAGCTGTCAGCTGTAAAATTAGCTTGGACTGTTGCTGGTGAGTGCTTATTGAAGCAGATTGAATCTAATCCATCAGTTTTTAAAAGGATCTGTACCTTCCACAGAGATTGTTAGTTGTGGATGTGGCTTCCTTGCCTTTTGGACTCTTGTTTTCCTGGGGAGCAGAGGTACTGTTCAGAATAGCCTGTTTAACTGAGGAATGACAGGTGGAAGCATTGCACACACAAACTAATAATCCGAAAAGCAATCTGCTGGTGCACCGTTGTTCTCATGCAAGAAGAATAAAGGAGAACAGCAACAGCAATACTTCATTATTTGATGTGTAGTATATTATTTCACTTACTAGAGTTTAGTGAACATTTGTTTAAAAACTTTCCCCAGTAGCATCAGGAGGCTGTACAGCACTGACTGGGTTCAAGTGGTAGGTGGAAGAGAGTTAGTTTTAAAACTACCAGATGTTTTTAAAAATGTTATCAAAACCCAGGACATGGGATTTTCAAAAAGGATGTATCAAGCTAGGCACTTGGCTCTCAATGAGAGTTGAAAGGCCAGCACAAGAATTTGGCCAGCTAAGCCTCAGCATGTCTTAAAGGATGCTTAGGGCTGTGGTGCCACAGTAAATAGCAGGCTGTTGCCAAAACATCATTTCCAGTCAGACGGGACAAGTAAACAAACAAAGATCAGAGCATATCACCAGGCACTAGAATTGCAGGGATGCAAATTCAGAGCCAGGGAGTTCAACCATGATAGCTGGGATGTCAACTGATAATTTTTGATGTCAGCTTTTGTCTTCTTCCCAGGCAAATGTCTTCTTAGCCTTCTTGCCATCTTGCTATCTTGCTGTTTAAGGTAAGGGTTGCTGCCAAGCTGCTTGAAACCATCCCAATTCAACTACAGCGGTTTGATTATAGTAAATAGGACCTGATATCCACCACGAGAAGCCTTAAGAGATCTTTCTGATGTACAGTAATGGATACAAGCATTTTGGGGTCCAGTCTCACCTCTTCCTTTTTACTTCCTGTCATTTTTGCATACCTTTGTAAAAAGATGTTTACCTTAAAGCAAGCATTTGTGCAGAAAAATACTGGTTACATGTAAAACAGGCCAGTTGCATTCCAGCCAGTAGTTTTATTGCTCAGAAAACTACTTCTCCCACTTTTATGGTATTGCCAAATGTACATTGCCATGAAAATAGTTCATGCTTCAGTACCATCTGTTAAATGAGCACAAGATTATGTGCCTACATTTTAGGGGCAATCTCTGCAATGGACTAAAAGTTAAATGACCCTGAAGGTGCTAATTGCTCTCTCAAGATGTCCATGAACAGTCCTTTCCAGATATAGCTGACATGCACCACACGTGGAAGACATCTGCATCATTTCTCCACATTATTATTTATGGGGAGAAGGAGGTGTAGGGGTAGGGTTTTGCTAATAAGCAAAATGTTAGAAAAGCCCAGCACTCCAACTGTGCTCCACCCTCCCACCACAATTTGTAATGTCAGAAGAAAGGGAAAAGGAGGCTGACTCATTTTGTCAAAGAATTTTAGTAGATTTAATTTTTAACCTTTTAATTTTTTCCTTCTTTAATGGATATCTGTCACCTTGGGATTTCAGCGGTCATCTGTGAATCTAGAATGACAATCCTTTGATGTGGAAATCTTGGTGCTGTTTAAGAATCAGTAGTTTTGCGAGTGGTGTCGCAACCATGGTTTTTCTGACAAGTTTCTTTAAGGTTTCAGTGCTTAAAGGTGTCATGGTGTGTTGCAGAAGATCATGGCAGATGGGGCTTCTGGACAACATAAGGTACCAGCCACTCCCTTCTCTAATGCCCTTGGCAGAGGTTGCCAGTGATGCACACACCTGCTGGTTTACAGGAGGCAGGTGATGTCACTCATTCTCAAGGGCAGACTCAGCTGTTGTAATGTTTTGTAGTACCAAGTTCAGCTTGGTGTTATTTCATTTGGATTGCATGGTGTCATTTATGGGACTTAAGTGGTAATTGAAAGTGATTCCGCTGGAGCTTTATATGCCGAGAAAAATTTATGCCTTTCTTTCGTGAGCTTGGAGACAAAGACAAAAATCAGCAGGTGGAGAAGGGGAAATGTTTCTGCCAGCTTCTGGTATTTCCCAGAATCCTGCCAGTCTCTGCTTCCTCGCTATCTATGCCACCTCAGAGCACTAGCTGCTGTGTGTGGCAGCTGAGCTGTGGCTGTGCCTTTTGGTAATATGACAGGGACTGCCTATACTGAACAGGGCTTTCTTCTTGCCCCCTCCAAAAGTCTGACTAAAACTCTAATGTATATTTACTATGCTAGAGCACTTTGCAACCCATGACATTACTCCTGGCTGAAGCCTAGTGATTGCATGGGACCCTGCATTGGTGAGACAGGCTGTAGGATCACAACTTCTTTCCTACTGGAACGGAGTCTGTTCGTTCCTGTGTAGAAGATGACCTGTTTAAAAGGCTGGTGTCTGTTTGAACTTAAATCACTTGCAAAAATATTCTGTTGTGTTACAAGTAGCTCAGGTGCTGTAGAATCATGCATATGCTGAGTCGGAAGAGACCCACAAGGATCCCAAGAAGTCCAGCTCCTGGCTTTGAACAAGAGAACTCCCAAAATCACACCATATGCATTGGTGCTGTGACCACCTCCATGGGGAGCCTGTTCCAGTGCCCAACCACCCTCTGGGTGAAGAACCTGTTCCTAATATCTGACCTAAACCTCCCCTGACACAGCTTCAGGCCATTCTCTCAGGTCCCATCACTGGGCACCACAGAGCAGAGATCAGTGCCTGCCTCTCCTCTGCCCCTCACAAGGAAGCTGTAACTGCAGTGAGGTCTCCTCCAGGCTGAAAGGACCAAGTGACCTCAGCTGCTCCTCATACAGCTTCCCCTCCAGGCCCTTTGCCATTTTCATAGCCCTTCTTTAGATGCTTTCTAATACCTTTATATCTTTCTTATATTGTAGCACCCAAAACTGCACACAGCACTCGAGGTGAGGCTGCACCAGTGCAGAGCAGAGCAGGACAATCACCTCACTTGACCTCGCCTCCCTTGACAGGCTGCTGATGCTGTGCCTGAGGCATCCCAGGACACAGTTGGCCCTCATGGCTGCCAGGGCAGCTGACTCAGTGCTTTGGAGTGTGCTAGTCTGTGGGGTTTGGATGCATATTTTCCCTTCAATTGCTATGTGAAAGATATCCTCCCACTCACCTGCCTTCCCACACAGAGGAAGCTGGCCACTGAGTGAACTCAAGAGATTGAAGGTGTTACCCACTTCCAAAAAGTCATTTTCAGCTATGGCACTTTAAAGTCTTTTTGAAAGCTGTGTAAATTTAAAAAAAAATGAAATAATTCAGTTTTTCTTTGCTGGCCCCTACAGCAAATATTGTCTTCTCCCCCTCAGTCAAAATAAAACCATCTGAAACCTGGCCTGACCAGAACTCAGGTTAACTTCCATCTCATTGTAAGAAGTGACATGTTTTCTTTGAATATCCTGTCTGTTTAACCCTCCATCTAAAAGATGGCTCGGCTAGCTGCTCAATGCACCTTTAATTCCTTGTGATGAAAAAATAAAAACGTACTGTATAGGAGTTAAAATACTACCCAGCAGTCCCCAACCAGTACCCCCTGCAGCAACAGGCTGTGGAGACCTTGTACCAGCAGAAACCATCTTAGAGCCACATCCAACAGTTTAAACCTTTCTGCATCTCTCATGATGGTGGGACCATCCCCAGGAGAGGGATTTAGCCACTCACTGTTTTTTTGCCAAAGCTGCTGCTGAGGTTACTGTAGCGTTCCTTTGTTGCAGTGTGAAAGGGACTTGTAAGTCTGCTTGAGAGCTGTTCCCAAAAGACTCATCTCTGGGTTCAGTGGTACATGGAAGCCTGGAGGATTCTTTTAAGGTCTGAAGTGGTGTAAGAGCGAGCCAGAGCAATATCAACCAGAAAGAGCACTTTGGGCTCCCGTAGCTCCAGGGCACTGAGCAATGATGGACAGGACAGAAGTTCATTTGGGATTCTGTGTGAGTCAGCGACGTCCCATAATGTCTGAATCTGAGGACTTGCAAGGGCAAGCAAAGCCACAGCACCTCTTGGACCTTGGTCTGAAATCACAGCAGTGAGCGCTTCCTCCTTTGTGAATGACAATAGTAACGTACACTGTTACATGTTACCTCTCTTGCTGAGGTAGCAAGCCACATGCTAATACCCTTGTTTATCATATATACCATATCCTTATGCTTTGCACTGTTTTGGATGTAAACAGTAGCCAAGGAATGTGCTACTTGCCCAGTCAGTGATGAATCCATCCAACTCAGTATCCTGTCTCCAAGCAGTGGCGTTAGGAGATTCTGTCGGGGGAGAGCAAAAAAACCTGACTGCTGAGTACCATTCCCAGCATCCAAACATTACAGACTCAGCTCTGCCTTCTTCCTGTTTATGGACATATTGTCCATGAATGTGTCCATGAATTTTTGGAACTGCTCATACTATTTGCCTTTAAAACCTGCTGTGACTACATATTTCACAAGCTCATTGCCTGCCATGTAAGAAAGCACTTTATTATGACTGTTAAATTGGATTTAGTGAACAAGTTTTTCATTAATCTTGTTTCCAGGGAGCTTTCTCCTCTCTTAATTGAAAACTCTAAGATGTTTAAGGCTTCCTTGATAAGACAGCTGCACCATCATCCACATTTCTTTACCTGCCCTTCTTGGTACCTGCCCTCAGTCCATTATGTCCCTCTTGCAATGCTGAGAGCAGTGACAAGCCTCAGCCAGGATGTGGGTGCACCTGGGTTTCACACATTGGCAAAACCAGGATCTCTGCATTGTTCTCAACTCCCTTCCTGACAATGCTCAACAATTGGTACTTCTTCTGGCTGACACTGCACACTGAACTGAAGAATGAAACTGCGAATAACTAATGAGAGTACACTATTGTGATCATGGCTGGCTGTGGTATGCAGTTAAATATGGCCATTCTGATTTTTTTTTCTCTTTTTTAAGCCATATTATATTGTCAGTCTCAGTGAAAGACAAGTATTACCAGCCAGGGTAACTGCTCCAAATTGGACAGGTTTGTGTCACTGTATTTTTGCAGTCTTCCCTTTCTGCCCAGAGCATTAGTAGTATTCCTTATAGTGCAAACTAGAGCACTCATAAGTAATATGCACATTCTTCCTGGATTTGTGTGCTGGGGCCCAACATGACTTAAACTTAGGTCTCTTGTTCGAAAACTTGATCATAAGGATGTGGAATCACTTCTTTCTGACACTTCCATTTGATGAGGTTTTATGACTCAGATGCACAAATTAACTTCCAGTAAGTTAAAAAGTAGAAGCTTTAGCCCAGAAGCAACACCTACCCAGTTTCATAAGCCTGTCACACATATAGCTTTAATAAGAGCCTGTAGAATAAACAAAACTCACCTATAGAAACAATTAGGCAGTAGCAATTGTAATTCAGGAAATTTCCAGCAGATTAGTAACAAGCTGTGAAGAGCCTGTGGCCTGAAATGCAACCTTGAGCCTCTAATTCCTAGGAAATTGTTTGTGTTGTGATGGTTATTGCTGCTGAACAATTAGCACCTGGAAGAACTTTAAAAAATTTGGCTTTTAATTTCTCTTTTCCATTTCCAGCATGTGAAGGCTCCAGTTCTGGCATGAATCACAGCTCTTTGAGATCCACCTCTTCCCTAAAATGTGCACAAGTAGCAGTGAACCAGAGTGTGCTATAAAGGGCAGAAGCATTGATCGAAGGAAGCAATCAGGTACACGTGTGATTCTTTCTCCATGGAGCTCTCAAAATCTAATCAGAAAAGCTTTTTTGGAACCCTCCTCCCAGAATTTTAAGCAGTCTGGGGAACAAAAATATTCCTTTAGAATCTGTACATGAAAAAAAAAAGTTTGATTGCTACCAGTTGTTTTCTTTTTCTTTTCCTCCAATTAATCAAACAGAAATTGCATTTCTGTTTTATGTTACAAAATAATTACACTATTTAGTGCCTGATGTTTCTTGATACTTCTTTTCTTTTTCCTTGTGGCCACCTTCAGCGCATCTCAGTCTATTCAAATGTCTATGAATCTTCATAGCTCACTCCTTCAGAGCAGACAGAGTCCCTGACTGTTGGAAGTTGGGTACTTCCAACACCCCAGAAATGTCTCTGGAGAGGAGTCGGTTCTTTCCTTGAGGTCTGGTAAGAGTCAGCCAGAGAGATACCCTGAAACAGTAACAAAGCCATGCTCTCAGTGTGCCAGTTTAACCCACTGTGCATAGATCCTACTGATGGCATTGGTTATGGTTATAATTGAAGATATGCTGTAAGGTGGTTTTTTACTACAATCCTAGAAATACTCTGCTTAGAGATCTCTACAAGAAAATTTAATGCAGTTCTCTACTATTTTGGATGCTCCAGAAACAAGACTGTGTCCCAGAACTTCACAGGCCTCCTGGTTCAGGTACTTGATGTACAAGTAGTCATAAGACATACACTCAGCCACAAGTGTTAATGAGAAAGTAATTAATTACAGATTCCATGTAGCTTGTATTTGAAAAGCCCCACCAGTTATACCAGATCCAGACAGACATGGTGTGGTGAAAGGAGTTCAGCTTCCTGTAATAGTGATGTAACTGCCCAGTTGCTCTCTGGAGCAAAGAACTAACATAGCCTAAGAAATATAATGCCCCTTGCTTATAAATTGGGTTCTGTGGCCTCTTAAATGAAGAAGAATGGGTGAACTTTAGATTCCAAGGATGTCTGGAGTCTGGAGATGGCAACATCAGTTTGGAGATACTTCAAACTTTAACAGGTCAGAATCCCACTTCTTGATTTCTCAGTGCATTCTTAATTTATTTTTTCATTTAATTTTCTCTTTCCGAGGTGGCTGCCATTACTGCTGACATCAGTGAAGAGATTCCCACTGAATTTCAAGGACAACTAGATTAGTTACTAGGTTTTTGTACTAGGAAGGTATGCAATTAAAAAAAGCCATGCTGTTCCCACTGGGCTGGAGCCAAGGATGACCAAGTGTGCTTGCTCAAGTGCAGCTGTGGCATTTTAGGTGCAGTCCAGACAATAGAACCCAGTCTGGCCAGAAGCTGCAGTTTGGCAACTTAGACCCACTGGGGGTCTGCCCAGGCACAGGGAGCAGCAAGAGGGAATTTATTTTATGAGTCAGAGCTGTAATTTCCAAATGGCAGGGTTTGATCTGCAGAAGCTATGTCAGCATAACAACTTCACAGCAGCCAGTGAGACTTCTGTCAGGTGTGTGGTTTACCAAGAGGAGTCTTCAGCTGGAAAACAATTCTCAGGTGCTTTGGACAGAATGAAAAGTGTAAAAAGTTTTATTAATGCCTTTTGTATAGTGTTTATTCACTCATTTCAGTACTCCCTAGCATAACCCCCCCCCACTTTTCTGAAGCAATCATCTATTTCCTACAAGTCTTACTGATATGAAGGGATGCCTCTATGCTGTCTAACTCTAGCTGTAGGTTTCAGCCTCCTAAACAAGGTATGTGTGTGCCCTTACAGAGTGATAGAACAGTTTGGGTTCAAAGGGATGCTTAAAGGTGATCTAGTCCAACTGCCCTGTCCCTGTGATAAGCAGGAACACCTCCAACTCCATCAGGTTGCTCAGAGCCCCTCCCAACATGCTCTTTAACATCTCCAGGGATGGTTCATCTACAACTGCCCTGGGCAATGTGTTCCAGTGATTCACCACCCTCACTGTAAAACTTTTCTTCCTTCTCTCTAGTCTGAATTAGCCATCTTTTAGTTTAGAACAATTCCCTGTCCTATATCAACAGGCCATGCTAAAAAGTCTGTCCCCATCTTTCTTACAAGCTCCCTTTAAGGAGCTGAGAGGCTCTTGAGAGGCTCTAATATGGTCTCCCTGGAGCCTTCTCTTTTCCAGGCTAAACAACCCCAATGTCCTTATTCTTGTGAATTTTCCCATGAACTCCCATGGAAATAGTTGCTTCCGTAATGCTATGCATATGTTTTGAGGGCTCGGAAAAGACAGGGAAATTACAAACATGTGAGCTCAAAACTTCTGAGAAAATGAGGACTGCCAGTGTTTCCATAATTAAAGATATGCTCTGTAAACTGTCCCTGCCTCCCCCTTTCCCTTGCCCAAGATGAATGAAATGTGGAACACTTCACTGAGCCTGGGAAGTAAGTTAAGGTTATAAAAGTGATTGCGTTTGATGATGTCACGTCCCTTTTGATGACATGGATAAAACATGTCCAAACCCGTGCCTGGAGCGGGATGAGACTTTCTTGGGGGAGGGTTGGGGATGAAAAATGCTGCAACAAGCAGAGCCCCTCACTGCGGCAAACCCGCGGCGGGGCTCGGACACCCCTTACCCCGCCCGGGGCCGCGTGTGGCCGCGGACGGCGCAGCGCTCGCCTGCGGCCGGCGGCGGGGCGGGCAGCGGAGCCCCCGGGGCCGGGTTAACCTCGCTTCACCCCTGACCCTGCCGCGGATCGCCCGCCCCCGAGCACCGTGCCAGGGCCGGGCGGGCGGCGGGGCGC
>VWPU01002105.1:0-17981 GCA_013398955.1 Callaeas wilsoni | reverse complement strand
CCTGAGGCGGGCGCGGGGCGGCCATGCAGCCCTCGCTGCCTTAGCTGAGCGCGGCGCTCGGGCCGGAGCCCGCGGCCACCCTCCGGCGGCACCGGCGGCGCCGGCGGCACCGGCACCATGAGGAACGGCGATGACCTGGAGGGCTTCGACGGCGAGGCGTCCAGCGCCTCCATGATCTCGGCGGCCAGCAGCCCGTACCAGCCCACCACGGAGCCCGTCAGCCAGCGCCGCGGGCTCGGCGGCCTGCGCTGCGACCTGGACTACCTGCGGGGCACCTTGGGCAGGCTGAAGCTGGCCGAGGTGGTGAGTACCGCGGCGGGGAGCGGGGGCTGCGGGCCGCTCGGTGTGCGGGGCGGGCCCGGCCGGGGCCGTGCGGCGCTGCCCGGGGGCTGCAGGAGCGCGTTTCGCCTCGGCCGTGTGGCCGCGGATCGCCGGCGTGCCGAGCAGCCGGCCGCCGCAGGGCCGAGCCGTCGCGGCGGGCGCTCCTCGGTAGCAGTGCCACTCGCCCTGACCCTGCAGGGCCGTCGCGGTGCCCGGGGCCGCCTCCCGGCCGTGCCCGGCTGGAACCCGCCCGGTGCCGGGTGCGGAGCGCGGGAGGCCCCGGGATCCGCCCGGAGCTCGCAGAGTCCTCGCTCGCCTGCTTGCCCTTAGCGGGCTGAAGTTCTCTGAAATGCGCGGAGTAAAAAGAAAGAAACCCTTAAAAAAACCCCAAACACCAAACGTGAGGTTTTGTGTTGTGAAATTAAACGCGAGCTGGGTTCGTTTGTGTACTTCGGACACCTGAGCTGGTTCACTTTGATGGAGCCCGTGAAAGGCTTGGACCACCCCAGCAGTGAAACACGTAATAAACACCGAAGCATTTCAGCAGTTTCTGTGGTGCTAGTGCTGATGTTTGCCTTCGTCTGATCTGCTTTCCGAGTCACTCTGATGTTTATTCTTCAAGTCAACAAATGTGTTCTTCCGGTTATTAGGAAAAGAGGTGTTTTATGAAAATAGCAATCGCCTTGAAATAGATTTTAAGTAATTTCTTACAGGGTCCTGCAAATTCTTGTAACGTACAATAGACGAGTTCTTTGAGAAGTGTGATGCCAGAAACATTTTAATATTTCATATATATAACTTCGGCATTTAAAACCACTGCTGGTTAGTACAAGGCAAAACTCGCACATACAGGTTGCGTGAAAAGCACATTGGAGGTATCCTGGCTCCAGCTGCACGAACGTTTGTAGAGGACTGTGGTCCTGATGATGAATGTGTGACCGTTTTTTATGAATGCCCAGTAAAATCCAGGATTTGGAAGTGCGATTTGTTTTCTGTTCATCTCCTCAGCACAGGGTGGGATTGTGCTCTGCAAGTGGGAGCAGTGAGCGTGTTAGCCCTGCAGTCAAACAACAGGGACCAGCAGTGTGTGCGTTGTGTGTGTTCAGGACTGGAGCCAAAGGATCTGTCATCACTGTGCAACATCTACCTGTCTTCGAGCTGTTAAAAACTGTCCATGTGGTGGAAATCCTGGGGTGGTGCTGCCTGACACACTGAAATAATCCACCCTCGGGATTTTTGTTTCAGTTCCTACTGCAGAGCCTTTCTGCAGTACACTAATAACTGTGGCAAGTCATGTTAAAAACTTGTCATTGAAATGAGTAAGTACTGATCGTAACTGAATCCTTTTTTATTAAATCTGACTTGCTTGGAACAAATCCCAAGGATACATGGAGTACACCTCGTAAGTTTTAAAGTCATGTAAAGAAGGATGGGGGAAACCACGCTCTGCTGGAGTTAGAGAGGTTTCCTTGTCTCTGGACAAAGACACTGCTGCTCCCCGTTCATCCTTGGGAAGAGTTGTACGAGCAGAGCAGTGTCTTCAGAGGAACTGAGCCATGTTTGGTGCCCTTTTCTTAAGAATGATCTGAGCTATTGCATGTGGTTCCTAGGAGCATATAAATCCAGAGGGGCAGCAGTTAAGGAGAAATTAAATTAGCTCGTGTAGGGTGGAAGGCTGTGTACCCCCTCAGCCTGGTTAGTTGTACTCAGAAAAACTCCATCTCATTCATGGTAACGAAATGAAGGAGCAGATTACTGACATTTGCAAACCAGTGGAAAACTGAGCAGTGTTGGAGAAGAAAGAAGAGAGAGCACATTCCTCTGTGTACTTAGGTTGCTTATTTGCAAAGTATAATTATTTCAATTACAATATTCAATAATGCCTTTGCAGAAATGCTGTAGGAACTGAAACGTAACAAAGTCTGTCTCTTAAAAACAAGAAGGACCTTCTGGCACACAAAAAAAATACAAAAAGGAAAAAGGCAAGTACTGGCTAAGATAAAAGTCTCTAAATGTATTCTAGTAAAAAGAGTGTTACAGGAAAGATTACAATGCATGTGCTTCATTTAGCATCAGGATTTGTCTTAAAATACATTTGTGATTGGCAGGCAAAATATCAGCTCAAGGCAAACATTGCTGCTTGTTCTAACCTTTGGTTGAAGGGCTTCCCACAAACTGCCCCATGGTGCTGTGTGAGGGAAAACTGCTGCACTTTGTGGCTTGGGTGGCCCTGCCTCCAAATGCCTGTTTTTGACTGCCAAAAGCAGAAGGAACAAGGAATGGGGAAAACCCCACATCACTTAAAATAGGTGTAGGGCTCTGTTAATTTGTTGTAGATTTCTCTTTATGGATTCAAGTAAAGGGGTTGTTACAAGAGGGAAACCATTATGACACTGTAGGCATATGGAGTAATGTGAGTACTGCTAGAGGGGACAGTAGTTTTAACTCATTAATGTTTCAAGAGAATATGCCCCAAAGTGTCCTTTGAAGGGACACCAACATAATGGGCTGTGATGATGTTTCATGTGTAGTATTGTGCAGCCTATTTCTGAGCCTTGTTTTGGTTTCTGCTAAGTTTAGGTTGGAAAACTGTACAATTTAAGGCTTACAGCTCCTCTTTATGGCCAAGCTGAAGAGTTCTCAGTCCTTGGACCTGCCTGCCAGTGGTCAGTAACAGCAGTGTGAGGAACAGTGAGGGAGTAAGGGCCCATGTGTAGCATTGAAGTGGTGTCCCTGGTTCTGACGGTGTTACTGTCAGGTAGGTGAGCTGCTCAGAAAGGAGTCTTGCCTGTATCCCAGTGTTCTGTTGGAGGAGTTGTGTGTGTTCGTTGGGATCTGTGAGGAAACATCTGCTGTGCTGGGGATGCAGCTGTAGGCTCTTTACAGCAGCAGCTTGGAGGAAGGTGGGGAGCGTTGGAGCACATCAGAAAAGGAGTGGTCGGGGCTCCTGGGGTGGCTGAGACACCTGAGGGTGTCACCAGGCAGGTGGGAAATGACACACGAGGGGCACAAAGGGAAATGGGGGGGAGGAGGACTTAAGGTAGCTTGGAGCCTTTGTGTTTGGTTTGTGCCTTTTGGTTTTGTTCTAACGAGACTTTGAACTCGAAGTCAGAGGGAAGCCAGTACACTTGTGTGCTAACCAAAGAAATGTTTTTCCTTGGAGAAGTTCTCTCAGTTGACTTTCTGGCATTTAAATGGAGCGGCACCTTTTCTCATGGAAGGTGTGAGAGAGAGGTGGCTGTCCTTGGAGAGCAGAGCAGGAATGTTCTTTGGCGTTTATTCTCATTACTTTCTGGCATGAATTTGTTTCTTATGCTTTTGAGGGCTTTAATACTTCCTACAGAGACTATTGTACAATAATGAAATGGATATCACTGGAAAATTTGCTATGGATGTCCTGAAATGATCTGGTTTATTTCAGTACTTTCTCCCCGTTCCCTTGAATTTCCTAAGGACAGTCTCTCCTTTTCCTGAGTATGCTTGCTGAAGAAAGGTGTTTACTGTGTGAGGAGTCAGAAGGGGCCCATTCTGTCATCCAAAAGAGATGGGCTGGTTAGCATGTACCACCTCTTTGCTGGAAATAGTTTCATTTTAGATGAGACTGTCTGCTTTTTTACCCTCCCTCTTCATTCAAGTGTTCTTTGCAGCTTTTCAAAATGCATTATTATTACTTTTCCTTGATTATTGTAATTCTGCACCTCCCAGGATCTTACTGTCACTAAAGCTGGGCATAGGCATGTTTCCTGCTGAAATTCCCATGGCCAGTCGTGGCTGCCCTTTGTCTGCTGCTCAGTTTTTCTGGGAGCGTAGCTCCAGGTGGGCTGTTCATCAGGCTTTAAGGAAAGGAAAACCAGGCAGGATCCTGTTGGGAGCCTCGTTGGTTCTCACGGGAATCCTGCCAGGTTTGCACAGGCACTTGATTTAAAGGAACATGTTTCACCTTTAACAGCTGGGCCAGTGAGTGGGAAGAATGGTGCCTGGTGAGTTCTTGGGGCGTTGGCAGCAGTTAGGAATGGTTGAACTGGAGCAGTGGGATCACAGAGCAACCTTCTGGGGGAAGCAGCAAGAGCCAGAAACCCCTTAGCATGTGCTGGCTGAGAGAGGGTGGATGGCACTTACGGTAGTTAGTGATGGCTTCTGTGGCTCAGACAGCCCTAGACTTTCTTCTTCTCATATGTTTGTTCCAAATGCTACAAAAATCCATGGGATTCCTTTTAAAGAAGATAATCCTTCTGCCTGGGAGGTCTCCGAGCTGCAGGATGCTGATGAGCGCACTGGGAAGTATCACTCCGTGCTTGCTCTCGTCTTCTTGTCTGCAGCATTTGATATTGCCTATCAGGGGAGGCAGCATTTTGAGCTAAGTGAAATCTGGTGGGAATGGCAGTTCAGATGTTCACAACTTTCGGAATAAAAAGTTCCATCTTCATTGGTGGAGAGTAGCTGAACACTGAAAAAAAAGTTGTTTTGTGGCTTACTGTCATTAGATGTTTCCAGATTCAGAAATGGATTGCTCAGGCCAGGACTACATGAAACTCTTGGCTGTCAGGTTCTGTTGTGATGAAGAAAACAAAATTTAAAAGCCAGGAATGCTTGCCTGCATGGGTAATAAGACTGTTGAGAGTTCTCACTGTTAATTATGTTAGAAAATTAGAGTAATAACATTTATGTTCCAAGGAATAAGCTAATTGCTGATGATTATGTCAGGAAAATTAATCCACCAACACCAGAGGTTTATGTCCAAAAAGGAGACAGAGGAGTCCTGTTACTTTATTCGAATAAAGGGAGAGGCCATGGGGCATTCCCCTGGGGTCTCTCCAATTTTTGGAGGACGCAGCCTCCTTTTTATCCTAATTTCCCGACCGTATTTTCCCTCTCTCTTTCCCCATTGGCTAAGGTACTTGAGAGGTACAGACTTCCCAGAATGCCTAATTTTTAGGATTCCCTTTTAATGTATACTCCCCCTTGCTTTTTTTTTTTTAAATTCCTATGGAATTTATGGTTCTCCTCATTGTTTCTTTCATCTTTTGATATTCAATTTCATTTAGTAGCAGACTTACAGTTTACTGATAAAGACAAATCTCTCTTTCCATTCATCAATCAGTGGAACCCTTCCCATTGTTTCTTTTATCTCTCAGTGCTAGTTTTTATCTATCAGCAGGCCCACAGCTTATTTGTAACGACAAGTGCCTCATTCCTTTCAATTAGAATCTGGCTGAAAGCTATTCGGAAGTGTTCAGGAATCTCATATTCAGTTATTGCTGCCTTCTCGTGCCTTGAGCTGAGCATCTCAGCTGGAGAGGAGGGTCAGATGGAGCCCCCCATTCCCACCTGTGTGTGATGTGTCACATCTTAGGGCATCTGCTCCTTTGGCCCTGCAGTGCTCCGGGAGTGATCCGACTGGGAGTGGGTGGCTGGAGCAGGGAGCTGGGTGCCTCGCGGGCAGCTGCCATCTGTGAGTCAGAGAAGTTTCCAGGAGGCCACCGGCTCAGTGTGAGCAGGGGAGATTGCTTTGCGCTGGCTGTTGTGAAGTTTGGGTTTCTGCCGGCGGGCTGTGAATTCCCTTACGGGCAGTTCCTGGAGGGCAGTGGGTGACGCTGAGCGCGGTCAGCAGCCAGGCCATCGGTCCTGGTGGGAAGCACTCCGTGCTCCCGGTGAGAAGCAGGGTGCTGCAGGAGACACCCGAGCCTCAGAGGGAGCCCTGGGTCCCAGGCAGCCCTCTACCTGCCTTTTTCATTCACAGCTGACAGTTTCACCTTGAGGTTTAGCTCCGTTCATTTATTCTGCACGTTGGAGGGATAGAAGCCTTCCTCCTTCTTGTTGTGGATTTATTTGGAGCAATTCACAGCTCCTGTGCTAACTCTGCCACTTGCCATAACTCGTCCCCAGCCCTCCTGCCCTGAGCCAGCCGTGCTCTTGCTGCTGAAGGCAGGACAGAACGGTTTGGACTGTGCTGGACACGGGGCTGTGCTCTGGGGACCGGAGGGGATGGGCTCTCAGCAGGCACAGCCCGACCTTCGGGCTGGGTCCCACCTGTGCAATGTCACTGTTCCAGACACTTCCCCTCTTTCATTGCATTGGCAATTTACGGTCACTCCGTGAGGAACTGCGTCGTCCACCTTTTACGCTCTCCAAGCAATGAATGTGTGTTATTGTAAAAGATCGTTGTGAATTTTTTGTGTCATATGCTGAGCTTTGATTTTCAGTGGCATTTGTAGCTGCTTGTTCAGAAGATGTTGAGTATCACAGCAGATACTGGTGATCTCTGGTGTTTGGTCTTAGAAAAGGGCTGTTATAATGTCGTATTGAGAGGATCAAATTTGTAATGCACAAATATGCGTAGAAATCCTCTTCAGGTGTCTCTTCAGTGCCTCTGAAACACTTTTTCTTCAGAAGGGTTTCTCTTTAAAGGTGGTGGATCTACATTGCTGAGTGGTGATATTTTTATGCTAACATTTACTGTGGAAGAATAATGAGATAACTCTGTTTAGCTTTGCTTTTTATTGTTTCTGTGTACAGCTAAAGAAGCGACTGTGGCTGTCTTCCCACAGAAAGGTGATGAGGTTTTGGTTTCTTTCATGGTGTCCCTTAACTACCATCTGGGATCATATCCTACTGCCAGTAAACTCCAACTTCCTGTTAATAATTTCTCTCTTAAGATGGTGGATAGTTTTTAAATTCTGATTTCAGAAGAAATTCCTGTAATGTCTGTACCAAATGTGCTGTATTTTTTTCCCTTCCATTATGAACCAGTGCAACAGTAATAGGTGCACTACACTAATGTAGGTCTTGTGGTATTAATAATTGGAAAGCTGCCTTCTTGTAATCTTTCTAGTAATGTCTTTTGTACATGAGGCTCCCTAGTGATTTAATTATCATCTTGAGATAAGAAGACAAGGACTAGAAATTTAAGAGGTTGTGTTTTTCTTGCAACATAGTCATTAGGGGAGGAATCTGTTACTTCTGGTGAGAGTAAGTGCATTGTTTTGTCAAATCTACTTGTGCCCTTGTCAGTAGCCGTCATCATTTTGTGCTCAAAATTGCATTTCATCAAAATCTGCCTTGCTTCAGGACCTCAGCAAATAATTTTGTACTGAATTTTTGCGTACAAAGGAAACTAAATGCACAGTGAAGAGACATCTTAACAATGGGTCAACTGCTGTTGCTCTGTAGTCCTAAAGTCGCCACTTCTAGAGCTGCAATAAAAAAACCACACTCTTATTTAAAGAAAGAAAAGTGACCTAATTCTCAGATGATTGGTGTAGTTGCTTCCAAAATGTGGAAGTAATGTTTAGGTTTCTCTGGAACTTGTACCACCAACTCCAGAATGTGGGAGGAGGGAAGCAAAAGCTGGGTAACACCAACCTGATGTAGAACAGGTGTAGGAACATCCAACCATGAGTAGAGAAAAGATGGGTCAGAAATATTGCTGACAATGGGCAGAGAGGTCCTCGAGCTGGTGTAGCTCTCACCCAGAGTGAGAGGGCCGCTCACAATCCACAGTGGGGCTTTGAGCAGAGATCCTCTGATGTTTTAATCTCCCGTGTGCAGATTAAGCTGGGAACTATAACTCAGAGTATCAGATTCCTGACTGTGGTGTTTAGTGAACTGTAATTAAGGCTCTGGTGTTTAATTCCTTAGCTCGTGGAAGAATATGGTGTGTTTTTACCCAGACAAGTGTTCCAGCATCCAGTTCAACTTCTTTTAATATGTAACTTGGTGTTCAGGTGCTGATGCTTGACACGTCTCTACATTTTCTTTAGCTTATATCAGTACGCCGGCACGCTGGCTGGGCTGGGATAGCTGCAGCTTGTCCAGGTGTGTCCCACACGAACGGAGAGCCGTCCGTGGCGCCGCGGTGCCTCGCTAGCCAGCCTCCCAGCCCGGGCGGTGCAGGGCACGGAGCCCAGCGTGCCTGGGGCATGTGGATAGTCTAGGGGTGACCAGAAACAAATGAGCAGAGGAGGCTCCTTCGGCCGGAGTTCCAAGGGTTTATTGTAGGAGCTACCGCGAAGGGGACTGGAAAGGAAGAGGACAGGATGAGAGACTGAGGGGGCTTTTAAGGGATACAGAGAATGGGGCGGGGATGACATAGCAGGGACCTAGAGGAAGAGGGGAAGGGAGGGACAGGTCTGGTTACCTTTCCTTAAGGGACACAAGGAGTGTCGGTCAACTTGTCTGTCAGGCAGACCGAACCCTCCTCAGGAATCCTAGGAATTCAAAGGCAGAAGCCATCTTCACAGAATGGGGTTTTTACTCTTTGGAACCAGCCCACCAAACCTCTTTTTCTGGGCTCTGTGGCCCCCTGGTTGGTTCATTCACCACAACGTTAGCTGGTGTGGATGTTCCCAAAGTGAGCTGAACTGGTTGGGATTGTTTGCTTCCTTCAGGATAGCCTGGAAGCCCAGCAGGCAGTGCCAGTGAGAGGAACCCGTCCTGTGGCGTGCCTGAGCTGCACAGGGTGCTGCTTCTGCTGCTCAGCCTTTCGCTGGAGCTGCCCCGGGGCGTTTCCAAACGCTGTAAATCTGCCAGTGATACAGCACTACTCGAAACAGGTCTGGCAGTTTTTTCCCAAATTATTTTATGAATCGACCACAACCATTTCCATATTAGGAATTTTCTGTACTTTTGTAAGTTTCTGAACTGAAATGCTTGTGGCAAGGAAGCAACGAGCGTGGTTGTGAATATTATGAAATGCTTAAGTTCTCCGAGTCTTTAGCAATCTGTAGTAACTTCTGTCTCGGGATATTATTTTCATGCTAGAAACTGATACTGCCACTTGAATGTTGTGAATGGATTAATTAGTTGTTTGATCGTACACTCTTCTGAAAGGAACTAATTGTTGCATTTAATGCTTAGAAACCTTTTTATCTAACGTAGATGAAACCTCTGATTAAATACAGCGATATTTAACTAGGAGATGGCTGCTGCAGGCTGGGGCACAGCTGCTCTCCACTTAGAGCATCCCAGGACCTGCAGATGTGCAGCGGCAGCCCTGCGCTGTGCTGGTGGAGTTACTCCTGCATCTCTTGTTGCAGCCAGTGTGAGCAGCACGGGGGCTGCAGGCGCTCCCCGGTGCAGCTGGCAGTGCCCTGGCCCCCTGGCCCGCAGCTCTCGTTTTAATGTTCTCTTGCACCGGGATGTCCGGACTCTTTTTGCCTTTTAAGGCATGGCATCTAAAGGGGCCTTTGGGATACAGTCTTGGGAACGTTGGGATTGCAAGGACATTTCGCATCATTTCCTTTAAACAAAAACAAACCCAAAAAACTTCAATGGGTTCCGTAGGACTACTTTAAGTTCTTGACTGTTTGCTCATTAAAATGCCTTTCTTATTTTAGTATTTGTGGGACGCTTGATGTTTACTCATAATTGGGATCGAATGGGATTTTAAGGGATACAGATTGATTCTGATAGTGATAAAATAGAACTTTCACTTTTTAAAATAGACAAACAGGCTAGTTAAACTAGAGGCTGTGCAGAGCAAATACTTGACAAATTTTATGATTATACCTTTACTTCTTAAAACCAATAAATGACTTAATTTATCTGTTTGTTGCCAGATTTACAGTAGTGTGTTTTAATATTGTTTTGACTAGCTGGGTTTCCAGCACAGGCTGGCCTGTGGACATGGGTGGGAACACGAAGCCAGTTCAGAAGTGTTGATATTTCTCTTTTTTAAAAGCTGAATAGAGAGTAAGTGAAGCAGTAGCTTTTTTTTTAACTTTATTTAAAAATCCTGCAGATATGATCTCAGTAATGTGCTGTATTCCAGCAGAGTGTGTGTGCACCATGCAGAACACGTGTGCAGCCCCAAGACAAGAGCAGGGCAGTTATATCTGCCCATTTTGTTTAAATAGCAAAGATATGATAAGCTCTGCGTTCTTACCGCTTGACTTAATGGAAAATGCCAGGGAGTGGAGTGGAGAGGACACTTCACCCTTGCTGGGGGTCGGGGAGGGCACGGTGGGTGCTGTGCTGAGAGGTACCCGCTGAGCATCCCACACAGGTGGTACTGACATCTGGTAAATGCTGATACAAAACTGGTGACTGCTGACTTCCGTGGCACTCTTACATTAGTCTCTAAGACTGACAGGATTTGGCAGTGATTTTTAAGGAAGGCTGTATTTCCCTGCTTTGGTGCCTGAAAGTGAGGGTTGCTAACATTCAGGTAACTAAGTGAGGTTTGCTAACTGAGCAGTTAAGCTGGATTTATTCTCCATTTTGTTAACTGTAGCCAGTTTTTACTCTGTGTTGCTACTGTGGTAAAGCCTGCATGAGTAGGGCTATAGTAGCAAATGGGACTAATGGGAAAACATCTTATTCTCCCTTCTGCCTCCACTACTTGCAGCTGGCAGTGGCTGAGGAAGATGCAGATGACTCAATGCATACAAAATTACGTTCAGTGTGGCACCAGAGAAATGCATGATGGTTTCTTTGACCTATTTTTGCCTGTCTTGTTGAAGAACGTAATATGCAAATGCTGGTCAGAATGTGATAAAATTGGACTTGAAGAAACCTAGTTGGGTAGTCCTGCTGTTTAAGAATTTCCACTCAGTGTTGTGAGAGTGCTTTAATTACGGTTTTTATCAGCACCCTGGAGCCCTGTTCTGAGGTCTGGCCGCACTGTGGTGGTTTGTGTGCAGAGTTCCCTGGGCTGGTGGCCTGTCCCTCTCTGCTCCCCTGGGGCAGGCAGGGGGACACTGAGGCTTCTTGAGAGAATTTTACTGTCTGACCTTGGCGATCTGCAGCTGCCTCTGAGGAACCTGCCCTGTGTGGCACCAGGAGCATCATTAAACAGACCAGCTTGTGGTGCTTGGGAATTGGAGATGGCCGTAAAGACTCTGCTTGCAGACACTGCCAGAATGAGCATGAGACAATGAATGGGAAAATTAAGCCTCAGGTATCAGGATATGGTGAAAAAGGAGTAAAGAACCATCTGCCTCCCATAGTTTTTCTATTTGATGACACTCACTGTAGCTATTGGCACAATTCATGTACCTTAGATACAAAATAAACCTTTCCATTTATGAGTTGTTCTCTTCACTGGGTTGTTCAGGAAGGAAGTGATCAATGCAGAGTATGAATGGGAAAGTCAGAAATGTGAGGCTCTGTGTTGGGATTTTGTTCATTATTGTCTTGAGGGACCTGTTGCTTATGAAAATATTTTGATTTATGTGCTACACAAGAATCATAGTTTCTGGGAACTGGAGGCACAGGTTCCTGTGGAGAGGAATTGGTGGGAGAAACCAGTTATGGTTTGCATGTTCTGTTTGCCTTTGGTTAAAGCATGGCTGTCTGTATGGTCTTCAAATGAACCTTCCTGTAGGATAGGGTTTCTAAAACACTGTTGATGGGCTTTTGTTTATGGGACAGGTGGCACACTCCGTTAATTTTTGTCTAATCTGGAAGGTTTGTTTGAATCTCATTCAGATTTCAGTGAGGAAATATCATGTGCTTAAAACAAATAAATACCTCCTTGCAATGTGCCTTGGCTTCAGATGGTTCACTGGTTCTTTTGGTCATCTGCTTGTTGGATAAAACCTAAAATACATCTAAGTCAGACTTTTTTAGGGGGAGGTTTCATTGTTTTTGTTTTCTTAGAAAGAACTATGTTTGTTTTATCTCTCAAAACTACTGTGTGTCTAATGGTACTTGAACTGGAATTGGTTTTGCATTTATCTAGCAGATAAGAATGTTTGTTGTAGAAGTGTGTCCAAGCAGTAACAAAACTCTGCTAATGCAGTTAGCAGGAAATAAGTCACCACATCACATCTGTAGCTTTTTTTGTTCTAGATTCTATGATTAAGTTCACTTTAAAAATTGATGCATTTCTGGTTTAGCCAGTTGATGATCTCTTCTGTTCACTGTAGTTCAGTCCAGTTTATTATTTTTTTTGTAGAATAAGCATTAGTTTTGATGTCATAAATGCTTCAAAACAAATAGCATTCTGTTGTTAATTTTGAGTGTTGATTACCCTCGCTCCTAAATATGACCCTTTCTCCTAATACACCATCAAAATGTTTCAGGCCTCAGCAATATGTTCTCTATTTAGAATTGGTCTTTTGCCTAAATCGAGAAGGGGAAGTCAGCAGTAGCTGAATCTTAGGATTATAGAAAACTGCTGGAGGTGACAAAAGATCAGCTGATTTAGTAAAGATCCCACAATATTTAATGCACTGAAGTTTTGCCACATTACAGCCAAAAGGGAGCTAAGAAATAATGAAAACTTTGCAGCTCCATGTAAAACACTAGAGGTGCAATGATGATCTGAAACTCAAGTTTTCTGCTCTTACTTCTACCATCACCGCCAAAACCAAATCAGAGGTGAGTTGGGAGGCCTGGCTGAATTCCTCTGGGTTTGTTTGATTGTATCTGTGCCATTAGAGCACAATTTAGTTTCTCCAGGGTGCTGAATCACGGGTGGTGCTTAAGCTTCCCTCCCTGGTTAGCACTGTTTCCCTAAACTTTCTCTCTTGCAGGGAGAGTTTAATGCTCCTTTGTGATTTAAGGCCCCTTGCAGCCTCTTACCAGAGTTAATAACACTTTCCATGGAGCCTTGAGGATGCAGACCAGGAGCAGGCGGGAAATCAGTCATTTTTTGCTTAGGGTAAAAGATGGTTTCCTGCTGGAGGAGCAGGACTGTGTCTGAGCCATATGATCCCAAATATTCATATCTGTGCCAGCTGTTTCAGATGTGGGAAGTGCATGTGCTTTGCAAGGAATGAGACCCACTTCGTTTCATGCATAAAGTCGGGCCAAGTAAATGAGAACAATAAATCTAGATTTTAATTCAAGAGAGTTCAATGCCTTCAGATACTTTAAGTGGTGTAAAAGCCATATATTTCTTCCCTATTTTGTGCATGTGTATTCTGCTGTACCATTAATTTAAACAGTCTGGATGTAAAAATGTCTTGCTAGTGTGACATTCTTACTAAAATTCTGTGGGTATTTTTCAGGCAGAAAAAATGCTGACCATTTTGTGGTTTTTTGGAAATCATGCGTAATTATGTCATTTAACCACACAATAAGGCTTTCTGTGGTAATGTTTTAGATAAACAGGAAAACTCATTTTTTACTTTGTTTTCGTTGCAGAACTGTCTTTTTTTCATTTTTAGTGCAAAGTTCTTTGATTATTTTCTTCAAAAATATAACACAACATATTCTGACAGGAAAAATACACCATTAGCAACCTTCTAGAAGTTCTTTTTCGGCGTTGGTGCCCGTCACAGCGCGTTTTCTCCATTTTGGGGAAATACAGTGTTTTATGTCCAATGTGCCTGCGTTGCCAAGAAAGTGATGTAAATATGAGCCATTTACATAGCCCCGAGGCAGATGATTTCTTCATTAAGGGCCCTTCTCCAGGGGAATTTGCAGGAAAGTTGAGATGAGTACAGTAATGGTAGGAGGCTGATGTGGCTAACTCCAAGGACATTGGATCCCGGAGTCGGGGCTCTCTTTTAGGAATTCCATGGCCCTGAGTTGTGGTGGCTTCATGGTGCTGTTCAGTGCAGGAGTTACCTCGGCACAGCCCAGGCAGTAACACTGGCTGACAGCTTGCTGCTTTATCCAGGGCTGAAAGCACAGAATGGCATTTTTGGGAAGTACATCTCCTACTTAATCCTCTGCTTGGGGGATTTTTCCTCCTGCCTGTGTGATGTGGTGGTGGCGGATGGGGGATGAAGGGCAGGGGATGCTCTGTCACGGTGCTGGAGCTGTACTGCACACGCTGGCAGAGCCAGACCTTTCCTGAACTTACCTCATTCCTTCTGAGCCTGCTTTGCTGACCAGATTCTTGCAAGAAAAAAGTGTTACTGCAGGTAGCCTGGGATACCTCTGCATGGACCTGAGCATCCAGAATTAGCTGATGTTTTCCATCCTGACAAAGTTGCGTTTTAATGCAATATTCACTGTACTTACTTTAAGAAGTGTAGAAGTAGAAGAGAAACCAAAAGCAACTGTTAAGAAAGAAAGATTAGTAGTAAAAGAGAGCTATACAAATTTTAGGGTGTTGGAGGAATTAGAGTGGAATAGAAAACTCTCCAAAGTACTTGGCACAGAGAAAAACAGATGAAAAGGTTTGTTTTGTCCATCAGAGAAAACTTTCTCTCTTGCCTCGGTCCCAGAACGCTGTAGCTGTGTTATTTGTGGGAGAGAGCAGTAATTCATGTAAGAGGAGATTTCCACCACATTCAACTTCTCATTTTTCCTTGGTAAACCAGCCTTGAAACTCCTGCTTGTGGAAAAACTTGTCAAATCTCATCACCCTAAGCTATGAAAAGATGTGTGATTTGAAAGCGGGGGTTGCCTCCTGTGTTGGGCAGATGTCAGGGTGGATCTTGTTGGCCAGGACCCGTGCTCTGTTAGGATGCTGTTCCCCTGGTTTTCTGGGGGTGTTTTAGCTGGTCTTGGAACTGCAGTTGTGGGAGGCAGCAGCAGGACCTTGGATCCTGGTTTTTGGGTGTTCCAGAGCAAGGGCTGAGCGTTAGCAGCAGGAGAGTTGGGGTTTTTCTCTGTAGCTTTGTGTCTCAGTCACCCGGAGCAGTGCAAACCTGGATGGAGCACGGAGGCTTCCCAGGAGGGCTGGAGGGGCTGGATCCTTCCTTCCTCTTCCAAGGAGAGTGTGTGCAGTGAACATGGAAGGGCATGGCACCAGTTTTGTCTGGGATGTGAGCTGTGGTGGGGGGAAGAGCCAAGGAGGCTCTGGAGAAGGGACTTCCCTGCAGTTTGCAGTGGGGCACTCGCTCTGCTTCATGGCCGTGCCAGTCAAGGGCCCTTCTGTGTTAATTCCCTGCCTCGTTTATGTACACTGTCTGGTAAATTATTTATTTCATACCTTCAAAAGCACAGACAGAATGTGTGGATGCTGAAATGCTGTTAGCAGGGAAATTTTCTCTTCTTGCATTTGTTCTGCGAGAACTTTCCCTTTGCTGTGTAAGCTATGTAAACAATAGATAGGGGTTTTGTAGATAGCATTCATATCTGGTATCTTCTGACCTTGTGTACATTATATTAGGAAAAAACATTTCTAAGTGGGTGTCTGAGACTTTGACCAATCACCCTAGGAGAAGTGTGAACACTGTTCAATTGCTTTATGGAACTAGAATATATAAATGGTATTGTAAATTTAATAAATAATTCATTCCTTGCTCTGGACTCCTGCCTCGCTGCATCTCTGAACCCCTGCTTGGAAGCCCACAAGAATGAATGTTAACACATGGGTGTTTTTTCCTTAATGAACCCTATCACTGGATGAGCAGTGGCCTTGGAGAAGCTGCTTTGGCTCATGGGGCAGCATTTGCACAACACTTTTAAGTAGTTTAGCTCTCTGAGTAAGTCATGGGGTTGTGGAATCAACCCTGTGTATTTCACTTTCATTTCGTGTGTTCTGAGTAGTTCGCTTTTTTAATGAAAACAAAGTTAGATTCCTCTCTGAGTGAATGGCCAGTGAAAGTGATAATAAGTGTGTCTTTATAGAAGTTTCATGTAACTCGTATTTAATTGGAAAGATGCTTCTGGCAAGTTTATAAATGTGTAGGAGGACGAGGTTATCCTGATGTTTTAAAGCGACTCTATTTTGTATTGAGGACTGAGATTTCTGTTGTGATTAGAAAAAGGGAAGTTTCTGTGGGAGGACAGCTTTTCTCTGATGTAGTGATTAATGTGGATTTCATTTTTTGTCATGGCTTCATTTTGGAATGGCAGGTAGCAGGAGGGCATTATCTGCAGCACTGGCAGGATGGATAGTCTTTGAGAAGGGGCGTGTATTGTTAGTGCAGGAAAAATAGTAACACATTTAGTTGGAATCTTACTTGACATACCAAAGAGTTAGAAATAAATTGTGTGTATGGGAGTGCTGTCCTTTTCCTGGCTCCCTCCATCAGACAGGGAAGCAGTTGAGGTTTTCTCCCACCTTCTCTGGTGAATTTATCAACAGACTTGGGCTGCCACACCCCAGGCCACTGCTGCACGTCCTAAACTGAGGGCACATCTTTACTTGCATTTGAAATGGTTTGGGTTAAGTCAGGCCTAAGTGTACACAGCTAATGCTTTTTTTCTTACAAGAATGTGTCACAGGTATATGTATTTTATGGTTTCTTAAGGGATAAAATGAAACCTAAATGTAGAGTTGCTCTGGAGTTTATTAATTCTGGGCTTGGGAATAGGTAAATAGCACGGGATTGTTTGAGTTCATTGCTCCAAGTGCCTCTTCAGTACGTAATTAATTTCTAATGCTGTTTGCAGGAAGCTCTTTGGTCTCTTTTGAGCTTTGCCAGCCAAGATGGGTGTGTTAGCCTTGAAGAAGCAATGCTGCCTGGAGTGGAGAAGAATCAGTGTAAAAGTTTTATCAGCAAAACATCAGAGTTGTTGCCCAGCCCAGCAAATGATGTGCCAGAGATTTTGGCTCCTTCAGCCTAATGTTGGTGGCACAGTTCAGAGTTGTTCATGTTTTGAGAAAATGAACCTAATATTTGGGGTTTGTACTACAGTATTTCTAGAGAATATTGCAGAACCTTTTCTTGTAAAAGAAAAAAAAAATTACAAGTGTCATAATATGTTAAAAATAGTGGCAAGAAAAATAGAAACTTTATTATATTGGAAAATCCAGAAGTAAAAATTTTGCTGGCTAACATTTAGCATTAATATGTGATGTTGATCCTTCTTGAAAGAGCAAAGACTGGCTTTTAAAGCTTTTTTTTTTTGTAATCAGTGTCATCTTCAGTTTTGAGGCTTATGTTTACAGAGAAGGTGAAGTTCATTGCACGCTAATACTTTAAAATGAGGCTATGTCTGGACAGTAATTTTTTTTGGTGTGTGTGTCATTGCTGAAGTCATAGTTTGATTCTGAATATTCCGTTTCACGCGTGATCTTTCTTTCTGAAGCTATTCGATGTCAAAGATAAGATCTGAAGTGTTTAATCACTGCTATCCATTGAGAATTTGTTTGATGTGAATTTTGTCAGCTCTGTTAGCTGACAAAAATTAGTGTGGCATCTGCTCTCTTTAATGAACATGTGCTAAGTGAACTGCGAGAGGCTTTCCAACCAAGTGTGAGGTTTTTATTAAAGTAGTTTTGCTGAGTTTTAATCTGTTTTTAAACTTGTGTTTTCTGCTGTATTCTGAAGTACGTGGCAAATGAACACGAGGGGTATTGTCCTTTTCTTAGAATTACTGCTCGTGTTAGTGGCAAAAATGGTGACTTCTTTCAAAATCCTTTTTCTTCATTTTGCAAGTTTTGTTTTGGAAGGCAAAGACAAACCAATGGCTGTAGCATAAGAAGTGCTTGAAGGAAGTGTGTCTGCAAAGCACTGAAAATGGCAAAGAAGGATTTAGCAGCAATTGGTTTTTCTTATGGCTTCTGTCAGTCTTTGAAACTTATATTTGTGCAGGACATCCAGGCTGTTGAATATTGGGCTCTGAGGAAATCTGCCTTAGTTCCTCATGCTGTGATTGTATTGCAGCCTCGGTAGAACTCTGTGGCACAGCAAGAAGAGAATTCCTTTTAAAAAATGTCAGTGGGTGGATGGGGGTGGTTGTCCTGAAAACCAAAGCAAAACACTCTTAAGGCCTTCCTTGCTTGTCTTGGAAAATGCAAAAACCCCAACAAAACGACAAAAAAACCCCAAACCAACCATGCGAGTGCTTTTTTTTTGATGGTTCGGCGT
>VWPU01002104.1:0-17609 GCA_013398955.1 Callaeas wilsoni | reverse complement strand
GTGTCCCTGCTGGCTCACACAGGCCTCTGGGGTCGAAAGACGGTAGCGTTGCGCGCTGGGCAGGCTTTTTTTCCACGGTCGTAGCCGGGTCAATGCAAAAACCCCAACAAAGCGACAAAAAACCCCAAACCAACCATGNTGTATCTCAGGAGGAACGAGCTGTGTGCCCATGATGTGTCCATGGTGGCAGCTGTCCCTGCTGGCTGACACTGGCCTCTGGGGTCGATAGATTTTAGCTTTGTCCACTGGGCAGAATTTATTTCAAAGTATTTGTCTTGGAAAATGCAAAAACCCCAACAAAGTGACAAAAAAACCGCAAACCAACCATGCGAGTGCTTGTCTTCTGTCAGCTGTATCTCAGGAGGAACGAGCTGTGTGCCCATGATGTGTCCATGGTGGCAGCTGTCCCTGCTGGCTGACACTGGCCTCTGGGGTCGATAGATTTTAGCTTTGTCCGCTGGGCAGAATTTATTTCAAAGCACGGCGAGTGTCAGGGTTTTATCCTAAATGGTGAATTCAGCTCTTGTTGGGTTCAGAGTCCACACGTGTTAACTCTTCCAAGGTATCCCCTGAATTTAGTGTGGCCTATCGTTATCCCAGTTCCATGTTGGTGTTTGCAGCACCAGGAGATTTTCCTTCATCTCTTAGCTGCTTGTTTTATTGTCCTATAAGGGAATGATAAAATACATTTTTGTATGAAATACACTGTACTGATGATGATAAATGTGAAAAAGGCAGGCATTTTTGGAGACTGGTAGAAATCCCGAATCTATTCTGTTTTGAATTGATTTAGATCTCAACTGGTAGTGAATTTTAAGTAATAGTCTTTATTGAAATATCTTTCATAATCACACAGCATCAATACTCTGTAATTGTGCTTGAGATTGGCCCAGTAGACAAATGCATTCCATCTTCTAGTTTTGGAATAGTGCATCATGAGTGAAAAATGAAATAAAACATTTGAAGTGCTGTTTGCACGTTAAGCCAGTGGCCTGCAGGGCTTTCCTGCTTTTTGGGGTGTCTTGGTCATTTTGATGTCAGTGTCCTTGCAATTTTGCTGAAGTGTTCTTTGTTGAACAGGACAAACCCAGAAAGTCTTACATTAATTTGCTTTTGTTTTTGCTCCTTAGACAGTGCCCTGCTGTAAACTAAAATCACACATTCCTGAGTGTAAACCGATCGTGTTCCCAATGGAAATTTCAGGAATACTTGTGGCTACTTTCAAAATGTGGAAATCTATTTATTTTTTTTTTTCCACTTGTTTTTCTTCCCAGCTTTTGGCACTGACCGCGTTCATCTGCATAGAGACCATCATGGAATGCTCCCCTTGCGAAGGCCTTTATTTCTTTGAGTTTGTGAGCTGCAGTGCACTGGTGGTTACCGGAGCTCTCCTGCTTTTGTTCAGCCTCAACCTTCACACCAGAATACCCCAGATCAACTGGAATCTTACTGTAAGTTCATTCGAATTCTCCCGCTGTTAAAAAGAGCTGCAAATCTGCTTTAAGTTTGGTCTTCCGACTTTGCTTTCTCCTGCTGTTTGATACTGTGTACGAGTGTTCTTTATGCTGAGTAAAATACACATTTTACTTACATTTATTTTGAGGGCTAACAGCAGAATGAGCTGTGAAATGTAGCAAGATTAAATTACACTAAATAGAACTAAAATTGTGTCCTGGTAGGTTGTCTTTGGAAGGACAGACTTCCTGCTGATGCCAGTAACTATGCTTTGTGGATGAAGTGGATAAAAATGCAGCCTGTAGTTATTTAACTTTGACAGATGCTGTATTTACAGTAGCCCCTTGTTCTCTCTTAACCTGGGGTTTTTTTGTATTAGGACAAATTGGCTTACATGTATTTTCTTACACAGACTAATACAATCATTGGGCAGTAGTGTAGAAAATTAAGTGCTTTCTGTGAAAATCAGGTGTTTTGTATTGCCTACACACATAACTATTAAACTGACTGGCAATGCTTAATGTGTTCTCAGATACAAGGAGTTTTAGGAAGAGAACTGCTGGCAGTGCACATTCCTTTTGTACAAGTCTCTATTTTCATGCTGTATTCTGAGTTAAACTTTCAGACTGAGTTGCATAAACACAGGTCACAAAATCAACATGTTAAGTCACTCCAGCAAAAGAACTGTCAGCTTCAAGGACAATATTTATACCAACTTCTTCAGACAGTACAGATACAATTGTGCCAGTGTTCTGTTTTATGTTATAAACCAGTTTTTTATATATATATTTGTTCTATATCTGTATCTATATCTATGTATCTCCATAGTTATATAACAGTAATTTTGCAAGTACTGTTGGAGTCCCAGAGCTTTTTAGGCTTCTGTGTTATTTTTTTAAAAATAAATTTTAAAAATGTAATTTATTAATGTTGCAGTTTGCTTAGTTTCTAAGCCTAAATGACTTGTTTAAATTGAGACTGGGACGTGGAGTTAGCTGATCCCTGGGGCTGAGTAATCTATTGATGAGCTCCTTCTAAGAGTACTTGGTAGACGGATGAGGTGTTCTTTGAGCTGTGGCTGGTAACTGTACAGGAATTATCCCTTCGTGGCAGCATCAGGTGTCTCTGCATAGCACCTGTCAGGAGACTTTTTGGGGAAGAGGGGGTTGAAAAGCCAATCGGTTCTGCTTTGGGGTTCTTTTGTTTTGTTTTATGAAGGTACTTTGGTTTTTGAGCAGTGGTCACGCCCTGAACCCCCTGCCTAAACAGCTTTGGAGTAAGGTGGGCAGGTTGGAGATCAAAGCAAAGGGCACGTGGAACACGCTGCAAATGCTTTGCTTTAGCTCATCTTGCCGGATCCAGAGGGAGAAGGAATTTGCCATGATCTCCCAAGTCTCATTCTGTTAGTTGTCTACTGAGCAAGAAATGCTTCTCCCATCCTTACACCAAAGTAGCCCAGAAGTGAGGAGGGACCTACCTGGCAGCTGGTGTCTTCCATGAACTGATGAGACCATCCTTCTTCCTGGTGTCTCTTACACAGATTTCAGCAATCTGATTATGTTTGGTTTTTCTTTATGATTATTTGATTTTAGCAAACAGTTGGGGCTGCTCCTCTGACAGGAGTGAGGGAGTTCATTGTTCAGAGTGCTTGGGACCATTCTGTGATTCTCCAGCTGTTTCTGCTCCTGCAGGTACAGACTGTGAGATCAAAGGCTGCTGCTGAAACACCTGTGGGACATGGCTTTGGCCAAGTTAGTAGGAAATTTAAGAATGTAGGGGTTCTGGCTGATTTTTTTTTCCTTTTGCTTATTTTGGCATTTTATTCTTTACAATTTAAATGTATGTTCATACATTGTTTGCCTCTTTCAATAATTATTACTTTCCTGTGTTTTGATGGTTGTTTTTATACTTTTGCAGCCTCTGTCTATGACACAGTTACTACAGGAGTTGCTTCCTGAACAACAGTCTTTCACATCCCTGAGTGCTTTAGGAGGAAGTCACTCCTGCTTATGTATAAATTCATCAAGATACATGCTTTTAGAAATACATATGACTTTATAGTGCATATTTCCCTTATGGGAAGTCTCAAACATTGCTTTTAGAAGCTGTGTGAGAAGAAGAGGCTGTTGCAGTGCTTTAAGGAATTTAATCGACTTCAGTTTAGGAAGAAATCTTTCTTTGAAAAAAGCACTCCTTCCTAGGAACCATTGAAACCATTTGCTTTCAAATGATCCTGTATATTAAAAAGTACCTGGCCATCAACTGCTATTGTCCAACACAGGATTATTTCCTTTAAAAGCTTATTAAAATTAGAATTCTTTCCAATGTATTGTGGATATTGGCAAATGTCCCCTGTCCCTGGCGGGAATGAAAATGTGGATCAGTATAGACTAGGATCTAATAGATATGCAAAGCTGCTAGACTTTTAAAAAATACATAGTTTTAGCCATTTGGGGAAAAGAGATTTTTTCTTTTTTTTTTAATCCTAATTAGAGACTTGCCAGTCATTTTCATATTTTCCTGAGGTAAACATGCAAGAAGCATGGAGCTGGTGAGGGCAGAAAAGAGCCTTGTCTGGGTGTGTTGGAGAGAGGCTGGTTTGTTCCAGCAAGATGAAAGAACAGTCACTTGTCTGTGTTGTGCAGCACTATCAATATTATGCAAAAATGCAAAAGCTGGGGAACCTGTCAGTGGAAATTTCCATTTCCTTTGTGCCTCCCAGCTCCGAGGGAGACAGGAGTGGCCCAGGGGAATGGAGAGCACAGCAGCTCCTGCTCCACCAGGAGCTCGGACACCTTGGCGTTCAGAGAGAGCTAAGAACTGAATTTTGCTGTACTTTCGTTTTTGCCTAAATTATCCTTTTTTTCCCTAAAATTCACGATTTGCATCTCAGGTGACCTGCAGGGAGAGCTGCAGGTCTGGTGTCCAGGGGCGAGCTGGCCCTGCAGGAGCAGGGCTGGGCAGGAAAGGTGCCCGAGCCCCGAGCCCCGGGGGTGAGCGTGACTGGGATCCTGCCCCGGGAGACACCTCAGTGCTGCCAGAGAGCTTAAAACTCTGGAATCTGTCAGTGTCTCCTGGATGGGATGTGTGTGACAAGAGAAGCCCGATTAGCTGAGTACCAATGTAAATCTTTGCATGACCAGCCAGCAGAATGAGCTGTTTGTCTGTGCGTAGGGAAAAATATCTTCCGTGACATTCTGACAATTTTTTGGGTTTTTTTATTCTAAATTATTTTCTTGAAGCACTCACTGGACTTACGGTAGTGTATTTTGGGAGGTCCAGTTCTGACTACAGAGTTTTTTGGCTTGGAGCATTCTCAGAAGGGAGGCACAGGACTGAGCACAGCACAAAATCAGAGTTCCACGGGGCTGGACTCAGTCCTGGGGAGCAAACAAGGTGATGCCTTAGGATTTTAGCTTTTATATTTTCATATATCTGTAATCCTGCAATTCTTTAGTGTGTAACTCTGAACTCCATACAGAGTGTGAGCTACTGCTTTTCCCATTTTGGTCAGACACAACAATTCCTCTCCAGGCCTGAGGATCAAGGCCTCCTCACTGTCTCAGGCCCCGAGAAATGGAAACAAAAGTGAGTTGGGGAGAGCAAACTGAGAGAATGGGACTGCACTGCCTGAAGCTGTAATTGGACAATGAACCTCTGATATGCAAATGGACAGAACTTCTATCTGTCCCAAAAACGTGTGGCTGTGTCCATCCTGGGTGCAGTCTCTGCGAGACTCCTGCACTGCCCAAGGTGCACCCTGTGAAGGCCTTTCCATAAATCCCTGCCCTTTATCCATCTCTGCCCAGCCGCTGCTCCAGGGCAGCCTCCCCAAGGCATCAGTGGGACCCAGGTGTGTGTGTTAGAGCACACAGACCAGCTGGGGAGTTCTGTGCTGCCTCAACATTTCTTTCATCGTCTCTGCAGGAGTGGGTTTTTTTTTATTGTTGCAGCAGTGAAAACTTGTGTGCGAAGCAGCTGACACTTGAAGGGGCTGGCAGAAAATTTCATGTGGTGCCCCAATGACAGACTGTCCTGTGCCAGCCGTGCCTCTGCAGAGTGTAATTACAAAGCTGTAGATCAAAGGCCTTCACAGGGCAATCTTAATTTTTATTTCTATTTTTAATTTATTTTTCCCCTTCTGTTTTGAACAAACATCTTGCTTTTCTTAGCTGTTGAATGAAAAATTAAGTCAGTCATCCTTGACCTTTGTTTACTGCTCTCAAAATAGCAGTACCTGTTAAGGATAAAAATGAACATTTTGGAAGTTTTAAAAAAATTGTTAGAATTAATTTCCTCTGGGCTCTTCATGGACTGTTCTCATTTGGTGCATGGTGTAAATGATATTCTGTAATAAATGCAGGCTCAAGTTTTAAATGCAAAGAAACATCATGTATTTTGGTAGTTATTGCAGGTGTGGTCTATTGCTTTGTGACAGTGACTTTCCAAAATTGATGTTCACGGACTCTTGTTGGGGAAGCAATTACGTGTATCTTGTGTTTACCTAGGGAACTCTAAATACATGAGGGAAAAAAGAGATGGCAATTAATGCTCATGCAGTTAATTTGGTTCTTTCTACCTAACACTTATTTTTGCTTAAGGAACCATGTTTTCATTTTTAATTGTGGTGCAAAATACTCAAACAGCGTTTAATAACAGGGCAAAATTGCGGGAGTTTGACCAGAGGTGCTTGGTTTAGAGGACTGACTGGTGCATTTGTAACCTTCAGCTTGATAGCTTCATACAGAAGCAAGGGCAAATGTTCCCAAACCTTGCAAATAAAGTACTGGTTGGAGGAAAAATTAAGGTCGTTGTATAAAAAAAATTAAAATAATAATTAAAAAAATATTAATAACCACACATCCCCTCCATTCCCCTGACAAGCAAACCAGCAAACCCGAAAAAACCCTAAAAGGAAGTGTTGCTTTGAGCTCTCCCTTCTGTGGAAGATAAGTCAGACACCAGCAGGCCACTGACTTCTGCCACCTTTGTGGCCAAGTCAGGCTGTTGAAATGTGCAGGCTTCTTCTCCAGAGTTCTTCAGTTTGGCCACTTCAGTCTCCATCTAGACGTAAACTTGGATTTCAGAAAGCAAATGACAAGAACAAGCACCAGTTTAAATGTCATGTCTTTGTTTACGAGTTCCAACTGCAGCGTGGCACTGTCTGCCTTTTAAAGACTACCTGGTCACTCGTGCAGGGTAAGGTACAGGATCAAAAGGCAGGGCAGGAGTTTTGATTGAATTATTCTTAAAAGCTCGTGTGAAGTCGTGGAGAGCTGTGGATAAAGCATGGGGATGTTCCTGAGGCCTCTGGGCGTCAGAGCCAGCTCCTGGTGATGCTCCAGGCTGGGAGGCTGAGCAGCAGCCTGGAAGCTGAGGTGCTCTGCAGCTCCCAGGCAGTTTCCAGGTCTCTTAGCAGACCTCTCATTTGTAGCACCAGTTCAGCTTTTCCATCCTCGTTAATCCTGCCTGAACCCTTAAAAATGAGAGTACAGGATGGTCACAGAAGCAAGGAATGGGGTTTCTCACCTTGGCAGCAGAATCAGCAGAACAAAAGCATCGCCCTCTTTTAGCATTAAATATTTCTCTTGGCATAAGCCCATCTTCATCCATGAGTTACATCTCCTCTGCCTTGTCCTGCCTCTGAATGGGACAGAGAGCAAATCATGGCCTTGGATGCTCTCCTTTGGGCTGGCAGGACCACTGGGGACTGAAGAGAATGACTTGCAAATGAACTAGCAAGTGACCAGAAGTCATTTGTTCATTTGAAATCATTTTGGAAAAGAGAAAGGGAGCAGCAGCAGCCTGGAGGGGATTTGATTCAGCTCAGAGATTTGATTCTGTTATGGATGGCAGCTCTGTACAGTATTTTATGGCACAGCATACTGTCTCATGAGGTTGCTGTAATTTCAGCAGAAATTCTTCTACCTCTGTGATGTGGTTTCACTTTGTCTATAAATATAATAGCGAGAACTTCAGCTCCATCGTGGCCAGATTTGAAGCAGCTCATCTTTTTCCAATTAGTTTATTCTTCTTATTGTCACAATTATTCATTTTCTCTTACGTGGAAAGAACTTAGAGTATTTTAGGGAGTGTTCTCTACTTCTTGCTTTTGTTTCTGCTCTGACTTCGCCCAAACCCCTTGTTTTTTTTCTCTTTTTATCTTTCAGCTCTAAGCAGTGGCTCCCACATTTTGGATTAAAAACCTCCACTGCTATTTGTATCTGTGATGTCACCATTACATGTGTTACTGCTGCCATTGCTCCTTAAGCTCCAAACAGTCTGCTCTGGGGGCATAAAAGATCATTTTCCTTTTAGCTTTTTCAGAAACCAGCCTTACTGTATGAATGCAAAGCAATTGTTAATTGCATCAGGAAGGTTTGACCTAAACAGGGAAGATGGAATTGCAGAGATGAGTAAATTGGAGCCTCGAGATGCAATCAACTCTTCAGATTTAAATCGTTGAATTCTCTGTAAGGAATTTGATATTCTTTGTAAAAAGCGAACTAGAATAAAACACCTGTGATGATGACAGGTTTCTGATATATCAAAGTACATTAGAAAAGGTATCAGCAGTTTAATTTCAGCAGGATTTTATTTTCTGCAGCTTGAAAGAAGCCTTCAGGTCCATTTGTAGCGTGGAGCTGGGTGATAAATGTGCTGTGCTGTGGGCTGGCCTGGCCCTGTTGCTTACACTGTGCTCCTTTGGAAAAGTCCCCAAGCTGACAGATTTGGAAAGTCAGAGGTCAGCAGGGTTGATGAATGAGCACATCTGAGCCCATAAATCATTGACCATCATGTGCCATCCATGTAGTCTTTAAGTAGGGTACTAAGGAAGTGCAAAATGTGTGTGTGAAAAAGCATAACCTGCATTGTAAGAAGTGGAAGGGTAGAATGTTAAATACATCTTTGGCTGCTTGTTCTGAAGGTTAGGTCTCCTACAGTTAAAATCAGCTTCATTTTGAATATGACTTCTGCCTTAACTTTGCAGCTGTTGGTTTTGTGTATGCTGTTAATTTTGTTGGCTTTCTGATGTTAAGCTTTTGAAACAACCAGTATTTTTGATTGTTTGAACACTGGAATCTTCATGTACACAGCTCAATCTTTTTAATATTCAAAGCAGTTTAGGTTCTTTTGATTCATACTGGGAGAAACTTTTTCCTCCTTTCAATAACTTCTGTGGCTCTTCTCTGTACCCTGTCCAATTTTTCAACATTCTTTTAAAAATGTGGATGCTGGAACAGGACACAGCATTCCAGTGTCCTTTGCAAAGGTAAGATTACCACCTATCGTGTCCAAATATCCAAAGGAGTGCAAAAGTGTTTTTTCTCCCTTTTTTTGGTCATGGCAGCACCTCTTGAGATGCTTTTCTACACTAATTACTAAGTTCTTCTGAATTATTTCTTCTAGGATTTTGTCTCTGTTCTGTAGGCCTTTCCTGTAGATGCCAGATGTACTCTGGTAGTAAAATACACAACTTGTCCCTGAGTCGAACTAATTATTTTATTTTTTTTTAATTATCCAAGAGCATAGCTGCCCTCTCCTCAATATTTAGTTTCCCCATTCTTGGTGACACACATATATTTACATAGAGACGTGGTGGAAATGTTGAACACTGTTGAAGCTGGATCTGTTGCAGACATAGTGAGTGGGAAAAAGGTTTGTGCAGGTGAGAACCACAGCTCATGCTGGCACCTGCAGGAGCACAGTTGGAGCTGTAAACTGCACAGGGGCACGCTTGGAGAAATTGTGAGATGCCACTTATTTTCTAATACCTCTGTTTATATAAAGTTTAAACCTTATCTCTGCAAAGCAAAAGTTACACAATTAAAACTGCAATAGCTAGTTAATAGAATTTGGATTTGTTTGATGTCCTGGGTGCCAGGTAGCATCTATCTCAGTAGGCTTGAGCAGGGATAAAAAAAAATCTCTGTACACAAGCAGGGGAAAAAATTGGTAGGAATTTGCGAGACCCACAATTTGCTTTTGTTTCTTTCCTATTTGACAAGACTTTGGGTCTTACTGGGCTCGTGACATCTGTACATGAGGGTGGAAGTGGCCGTGAGCCGTGGGAGCCTCTCTGGTTCCTTGGGAAAGCCCCTGTTTGAGATGAGCATCAGGCCACAGCGGTGCCTCGGGCAGTCTGGACACTCAGTTTTGATAACCAGCTGTTGCTGAGTCAGTACCCTCAAAATAGACAGTTTTCTGTGAATAACACAGTGCCAAAACCTCGCGTTTCTGCAGTCATTTTCTAAAGCATTCTGTAATCATGGCTGGGAACAGAGATGTTTTGGGGGTGGCTGGATGGAACTGTTCCCTTCAAAGCCTTTGTGCTCTGTAATTGGGACATAGTTATGGGATTCATACCCAGCAGAGTAAGGTTAGAGTTATGTCTTAAGTTTTCTAAGCCTGACTTCTTATTGCACTTCACAAGATGCACTTTGGGGGAAAAATAAAATAATAAAAAAAAGAGGAAAAAATGAAGGAGCTGTAACAGGAAGTCAGCCTGCCTTGCATGTGGGAGAAGAGAGTCAAGCAGAACAAATTGTCCTTGAATTCTAATTATTGTGCTTGTTTTTATGTGGTGGGAGTTGTCATGTTCTCTGTGGTTTTGTTTCGTGGGGGTTTTTGGGGGTTTTTTCTTTACCTCAAGCCTGTGAGTTGCAGTGCCATCTTGTATGCAGGTTTTCTTTCCATCCCTTCTGTCTGTGCTGGTATTCACTCCTCACTGATTTCATGGGCGTGCTGAACGGTCGTTTCTTGATCCCTGCACCCTGCCCTCACCTGTTCACGCGTGGCTTGTTCGTGGTTTGGGAATGGTGCTCCCCAGTTTGGGGGGAGCGTGCAGACAGTGCAGTGTCCACACACATCAGATGGCAGAGGTGTCCTGGTAGCACGCGAAATGCCCCGTCCTGAATCAACCTAGACTTCGTTTCTTCTCTTATTTACACCCTTGAACATTTTTTCCCCGGAGTCTGGTCTTGTGTTGATGTAATTGTTTTTGTGCATTCTTCCTTTGGTTCCAGTGACATGTTAATGGCCCTGTTGGAGGTGAGGCATGGCAGCATCACCACCTGAGCACCAGTGACACATGCAGCACGTGTGTCACGAATTGTGTGTAGCAAGTGCAAAGCAGGAGTTTTCCCTGGGCGTGTTGCTGCTTGAAACATGAGTTTTGTGCAATAAATAGGTAAAAATCCCTGTGTTCTTACACTAGTGGCAGCTGTTACCCACAGAAGTGGCCCAGGACAGTTTTGCTCAGTGCAGGCCTCAAGGAATGGCTCGGGAAGCTCCTGCCCGGAGTGTGGGATGCAGTGCTGGGATGTGAGGAAGGGGTTCTGCAGTGCCCAGGCTGGCTCGGTGCCACCCCTGGGCTGGGGCTGAGGCCAGGGCAGGGTGCTGGGTGCTGGGTGCTGGGTGTCTGTGCCCTGGGCTGCAGCTCACGCTGCTGCTGGTGCTGCGTGCCAGCCCGTGCCTCTGGGCAGACACCTGAGCTGCTGCCGTGGAAGTGGCAGAGTGCTGCTGCTGCCCTCTTGTTCCAGCCTTCTGTGTCATCGCTGCTGGTACAGCACACAACCGTCATTTAGTAATGCTGCTGAATTTATTTTTTTAGGATCTGGTCAACACTGGACTCAGCACTTTCTTCTTTTTCATTGCCTCTGTAGTACTTGCTGCTTTAAACCATAAAACTGGAGCAGAAATTGCTGCCGTGGTAAGAATTTAAACTTGTTTATATCTGACTCTTGTATTAAAACTTAACTTTTACTCATTCATTGAATACACCTGTTGCCTTTGCCATCGCAATTTACTTCTAATTTTACAGATTGCTGTAGGATAGTCCTTTTATTTTAAGAGTTTAAACGTCCTTGGAGCTTTGTCTTAAGGCTTGAGGCAAGAACAGCAGAAAAATGATGTGCAGAGAACACTTTACAGTTGAACTTGCCCTTCTCTATAGCTGCATTACGTGATCCTGCTCTATGTTGCAAGCCTGTGGAAAAGATAGAGCCAAAAATTCAGAAGAAATTGAAGCTGCTTACACATAATTTGCTGAGTTCTTGCTCCCTACAGATGATTTTTTGTTCTGTGGAGTGAGTGTAGTAGCACTTCAGGGTTTTAAATCTACAACAGTCAGTTCAAGCAAATTAATTTTGTGCATGAGTTGGTGACCTCTTTTTATTTTCTTTTTTATTTTCTTTTTTTTTTTCTTTTCAAATTTGGTTTTTAAAATCACCTGAGTTCTGCGGAAGCATGGAGGAAAAACTGCAAAGCAGCAGCTCCTCCAGGCTGATGCTCTGGACTCGTCACTTTTTGTGTGCATGCTGTGGGATGAGCTTTTGGATAAGAGGGTCTTCCACTGGGCTGCACTGCAGGAGTTCATTGTCCTGTTGGTAGTCAGAGGACTTTGTTTCCTGGGATCATTGATCTTAGTCACTTTTGCAGATTCTCTAGTTCATTGCAGAAGAAAAACATAATTTTCCAGGCCATGATGGTTTGTCAGTGCAAATAACGTAGGAAACTGAACTTCTGACGACTTTACCGCGAAACTGCTTTTCTTCTCGTTTTCAGAAATGGTCTTTGCCAACTCTTTCTGCCTCTCGTAGGTGTTTGGGTTCCTGGCAATGGCAGTGTACGCCGTGAACACGTTTTTGGCAGTTCAGAAGTGGCGGATGAGCAGCAGGCAGCAGAGCAGCCGGCAGAGCAGCGACTACATCCGCGCTCGGACGGAGTCCAGGGAGGTCGTGCATCGCCCGGAGATCCAGCGCCTGGAGGCGTGACCCTGACCCCTGGATGGGACTGAAAGGGAAAAAAGCACTCCACTCCCTCATGGAATAAGGGGTTTTGCTTTATTTAAGGAGGAAGAGGCGGATCCGAGGGTGGCGAGGGATGCCCAGCCCCGCACGCGTGCGGAGATGCGTTGAGCCAGAAGCTGCTGTCACGGAGGCAGAAAATGCTGGTCGCTCAAAAGGAAGATCCCTTCAAGATCTCCACATATATATGTGCATATATTATATAGCTCATATAATATATAATATATATGTGTTCCGAAGTGTGTTTCTGTTTTGGATTATCTGCACGGTACTTTCCTTCCCTGTCTGAAGATGCACTGTTCCTCCAGCTGCCCCAAAGACAGCGCTGCCCTGGCTGGCTGAGGGAGGAGGGACACCCCCAGGGAGCAGATGGGACACCCAGGGGTGCCACGGAGCCAGGGGCACCCAGCAATAACTCCAGCCACGGCCCAGCCAGCGGGGTGTGTCCATCCCGAGCTGTGCCTGGCCGTCCTCCCGCTCCCCTCCTCCCTGCAGCCTCTGGCACACCTGCCTGGCTGCTGCATCCCATTCCACGTGTTCTCACGGCTGCGGTGTGCTGGGAAAGGCCCACTGGCCAGCTCTGAACTGGGCTGAGGCTGGGGTGGTCACTGGTGGCCACGGGGATGCACTGAGTGGGAGTAGGTGGTTGTCTGCTCGTGTTGGGACACATTCCGGTTTTCATTCCAAAGTGGGAAAATAAATATATTTAGGAGACAGGGTGGAGAAAAGGGGCTTGAGGGGCACAGTAGAGAATGAAGGGGTTGTCATCCTATAGACTTACATTCCAGCCATGGCTTTCTTCTTCTTTTCTTTTTTTTTTTTTCTTTTTTCTTTTTTTTTTTAAAGGGTCAACATTTCTAGAAGTTATTGCTAGAACTTGCTTTCCCTCCATGCCCAGGGTAAGCAAGAACCAGCGAAAATTTATGTGCTTTCAAAGTGTTCCTAAGGTTGCAATGTTGTGATTCACGTAAGGTAAATATCTCTTTTTGGAAGGATGGTTGTTCTAAAATTAAACCTATTGGTAGTAGGTAAACCTGATTTTTATTTTAACTGGGTGTTTCTGCAGATTTATTCCCCTAATGTTTCTTTGGAAAATGAATTTAGCTAATTGGAAAATTATATGATTGTATTGATTTGTTTAGAAATAGTTTTACTTAACTGAAGTATTTTTTTATTCTCCTTGTACTTCCAGTGAATGAATTACATTTTCTCTACTCAGAATTCAAATTCAGCAGTAATTGGCTAGACAATGTCACAATATTATTAGGAAGACGTCTCTTGATGTTTTTCTGTTTCTTTGGTGTTTTTTACCTCTGTAGTGCATTACTTGGCATTTGTGTGCCTGTGTGAAGACAGTGTGTGTGGGAGGAGATCTCTGGAGCTGAACTCCTTTGTGGTGTGAGGAAAATGAAAACCTGTGCAATTAGTGGAACCGAGTTGCTGTGTCCTGCTGGAGCTGCACTCCTCAGGGGAAGTGCAGCACCTGGAGCCTTAAGAACAACCCGCAGTGTATTGTGGATAAGGTGTTTTAACCACGAAAACCAAGTTACACCAAACAGGAGGTCAGGAGAAGTGCCTGGGCTTTTGTAATGCTGGGGGGAACTGGGATGGTGAAAGTGTGAACCTAATGCTGCAATATTCAAATTGAGCAGCAGAGGATTATTTTGATGAGTCAAAAAAAGGTGACAAAGGTGATGCCTTTTCATTTCCAATGTACTGACATCTCCAGTGCATTTCACCCTAGTGGCTAAGATGGAGATTAAAATTCAGAGTTACTGATGAGGTTGAGGAAAATTTGCATTTTCTTAGTGATTGCTGGTTTACCAGTTCCTACAGTAACATTTTATTGTGCTTGATTGGATGTAATGCCAAAGGGAACACCAGTTTAAAAGGGGATTGAACCAGCTCGTGGTGTTGGGTTAGAGCAGAGACATTTCACAGAGGGTTGTCTCACCGGGGTGCGTTCCCTGAGCGGCACATGACAGTTCCGTGGCTGGCGTGGGAAGAAATAACAATTTGTTATTGCCAGAACTGCTGTGACAGCCCTGCTGCTTGCCAGCACTGCCCAGGACTGGCAGAGTTTGCAATGTCAATCATGAAAAGACTTTTTGAAAGTAGCACAAGCATACCCAGTCTGGAATTGTAAACTGCCATCACAGCAGTTTGTATAAAGATGGTAAAAGACTGCAAGCAAACCCAAACCAGACAAAACAAAAAAAACCCCAAACCCGCACACCAGAACCAAAATCAAGCCAAACCCACCTCCTGAAACACAAAATGCAGTTCTCCAGAAGATCCATGCTTTTAGCGTGAGCTGCCAGCTGAGATCAGGGACCAGAGTGGTGGCACAAGGGGCTTTTTCCAGGGCTGTGTCCTGTCACCCTGGGCTCCTCGTGCTTGGGGCAGAGCTCTGGGAGCTCCTGTGCCTCTCTGGGTTTGTAAATTTGGTACCTTTCCAAGCCCTCCACTTTTCCTGGCCTAGAAGAAGGGTGGCTCTGGGTTTTTCTCTGCAGTGAGGTCCCAGCCCGGGTGGAGCTGCAGTGGCAGGAGCAGAGTGGGGCAGTCACACGCAGTGCAGTGCAGTCCTTGGGCAGTGGTGCTGGGATGGCCCCGGGGCTGCTGCCGGTGGGTGGGCTTCCTTCAGCTGAGAATGCCAGTATTTATTACTCACATCGTGCCCTGAGCTTAGCACAGCTCTCGGGGTAGAATCCAAACGAGAACAGTAATTTGAAAAACACTGTCTGATTCACTTTGTGAAGCAAAAGCAAATGTAAGTTTGTAATTTCCTTATTTTTGGGACCAAAGATGATTTTAGTATTGTACAGTATATACTTTCTAAAAAGTCTTAAGCACTTATTGCTCTGCAGAGACATTTATTTACTATTTGGATTATATAGAAGGGAAATAAAGTAGCTGTGAGAGACAAGTAAATTTGAAATATTAAGATCATTTGATGTATACGTGGTTCATTCCCCAGAGTTAATTTTACACAGTGTATTGGAGCAGTACCTCAAGGAAGAAAAGAGGGTAGAAAGTTTAATTTTTTTTTAAACGTGCTTAGAAAAGTGACATTAAATTGCTTCTCTCAGCCAGTTAGTCTTGCTTGTAATTGCTAGCACATAGGGATAATTTCTTTTAGTCCTTAAGGGTGCTGTTGAGCTGCAGAAAGGGACTCAAACCCCACTGTAAATAGAACTGTATTAAAGCAAACGGTTGAATTTGGTAGGAACAGGATGCTTGAAACAGCAATGGCTTGGATGAGTTCCCTTTGGTCAAACAGAGCCCTTAGAGCTGGAACCTCTGTGTATTTCTGGGTGTAGAAATGACCAAATTCTGCAGCCTGCACACAGACATCAATATTAAACAGTGGGATGTGGCTGGAGCAGCAGCCTGGGAGTTGTTGCACGGTGCTGTAGGAGGCTGTTTGCCTCTCACTGCTCAGGTTTGTCAGCTCAGGTGAGCTTTGTGCCACGTCCTCGTGCTGTGCAAACGGCCCCAGCAGGAGCTCCTAAAGCCACAGAGGAGCTCACTTGTGTGTCTGAGTAAAGCCAATTCCCTCTGCCTCTCCACCTTTTCCTCTCGTTTGGAATCCTCGTGCCTCATGGATCTAGTGCTTTAATATTTCATTCTTGCTAAGCCTTGTTTGTTGGTCTGTGCAGTGTCTGCTGCAGTGCCAGCAAGATCAGGACGTGTCCAACATCCCTTTATTTCAGCTGCGGTGCTTTTCCTGATGGCTTATGAGGCTGGGCTGGGTGTTCTTGCCTGTGGCACTGTGGAAAGCTGGTGTTGGGATGAGATTCCTGGTAGGAGCCACGTGCTTGGAGCTTGGGAAGGGAGTGATCTCCTTCTGCCTTCTGAGAGACAGGCACTGGCTCCAGAGATTGGATATTTCAGTGTGTGCTGCTCACTGGGTTCGGGAGCACAGCATCAGCAAAGATCTGTGCCTTGGCAGTGATGCCCTGGAGAGGCTGCCCTGGAGCAGAGGCTGGGCAGAGGGAAAGGATAAAAGGCAGGGATTTATGGAAAGGCCTTCACAGGGCACACCTTGGGCAGTGCAGGAGTCTCACAGAGACTGCACTCAGGATGGACACAGCCACACGTTTTTGGGACAGATAGACGTTCTATCCATTTGCATATCAGAGGTTAATTGTGCAATTCCAGCTTCAGGCAGTGCAGTCCCATTCTCTCAGTTTGCTCCCCCCAACTCACTTTTGTTTCCATTTCTCGGGGCCTGAGACAGTGAGGTGTCCTTGATTCCCAGGCCTGGAGAGGAATTGCTGTGTCTGACCAAAATGGGAAAAGCAGTTGCTCACACTCTGTATGGAGCTCAGAGTTACACACTAAAGAACTGCAGGATTACAGATCTATGAAAATATAAAAGCTAAAATCCTAAGGCAGCAGCAGCAGCTCCTCATCTTTCAGTTACAAGGTGGCTTTTAGATGGGATTTCAGTGAAAGGAGCAGCGCCTGTCGCGTCTTCACTGGCTCTGTCACGTGCTGTGACAAACATTTCAGTGTTTGTTTGTCACTCTGCGTCTCCTGCCACGGCCTGGAGTTGTTTCACCTCTGTGCATCTCGTTTCTGGAAGGAGGAGGGGAAGGCTGCCGCTCCTCCCCAGGGCAGCAGTTGATTTTCCCCGTGGGTTGTCCTGTCCCGGGTGCTGTGGCCGCTTCCCGCCGCAGCAGAGTGCGCGCTGCGGGCGCAGCAGGAGGGTGGCTCTGCTCCGAGTGGATTAACATCGGCTTTTCTTGAGCTTCAAGGGCCTAAATGAATTTGGTGTTTGTCACCTCTCTGCCATTTTGGGGATGTTCAGGCACAGCAAGTGCTTACCTAATCTGTGGCTTTGTTAATGCAATCCTTTCTTCCTCCCTCTTCCGCAGGCCTCTTTCTGTATCTGTTATTTTCTTGTCTCGTGACAACTTTGTAATCATTTCTACTTGCTTTCTTTCGTGAGGGAATAAAAACTCACCAAAAATCTAAAATAACCAAGAATAATGTTTTTAGGGCATAATTAAAAAATGAAACCAAACTTATTAGCAGTTCAGATAGTGTAGAAAATGATATCCTCTCTCCTACTCAGCTGGGACGCTGAACAGCTTTGTCCATGGAGGAGCAGAAAGAACAGTTCCTGTCCCGAAAGCTCCGGAGCCAAAAATCTTCAGCAGATATTCAGGATAATAAAAAGGCACAGTCTGATATGGAATCTGAGATGTGAGAAGGACACTTGGCAATCCAGTGCTTTCCAAGTGAGACACGAGCAGTCAGAACCCCCAGTGAAGAGATGGTGCAGCCACGGTGGTCGTGGTGACCTCAGGGGGGCTGAGGAGGGGCTGGGATTGCCCAGGC
>VWPU01002103.1:0-35396 GCA_013398955.1 Callaeas wilsoni | reverse complement strand
CGGGGGCCGCGCCGCCGGGCGCCTGTGCGCTCCGGGGCAGGGCGGAGGCCGGGGGAATAGTGCCCGGAGCGGCTGGGGTCGAGCGGCGCGGGGGAATTTCAGCGGCATCCTCCGTGCGGGAGCCGCCGGGCGCTGGGTGCCGCTGGGTACCGCTGGGTACCGCTGGGTACTGCTGGGTACCGCCGGATACTGCCGGGTACCGCCGGATACTGCCGGGTACCGCTGGGTACCGCTGGGTACCGCCGGGTACCGCCGGGTACCGCTGGGTACCGCTGGGTACCGCTGGGTACCGCCGGATACTGCCGGGTACCGCTGGGTACTGCTGGGTACCGCTGGGTACCGCCGGGTTCCGCCGCGTTCCGCCGCGTTCCGCCGCCCCGCAGTGCTGCTCCCGGCGCCCTCCAGCCGCAGGAACGGCGCTAGCATTGCTCCTACAGGAAAGGAAAGCCGCTGGCAGGGAGGGGGCCCTGGACAGATCCGTGCCCTGGTGATGCTGACAGCATCTTCGCGGGGCTAATTATGCAGCCGGCTGAAATAAAGGTAGCAGAGCACTTGGGAATTTCGTTCTGGCTCTAGGGGAAGTTAAAGGCTCAAATTAGCAGTACCTGGCATTTTGTTGCATGACTTTTCCTTTAAGGGGCAGCAGAAAGTCATTAACTTCAGCACCTGTATAAGGACTCCTGGCCTCAGTCTGCAGTGCTCAGAAACAAACTTACTGGCAGATACTACTCCTTTTTTTATGTTTATTGATTACCAGCCTCATGGATGCCCCAGTGAACTTCAGGGAAGAATATTCTCTGAAAACTGAGTTCCTAAAAATGGGGAGAAAAATCCCACTAAATGTGTCAGAGTGAGATATTCAGTAAGGAGGCAATAACTGTGATGCTTTCAGTGCATGTCCTTTCTTGTGCTTTATTAGCCCAGTTCCTCTGTATTGATTAAATCAGGGCTCTCTGTGTGGTTATAGTTAAATGTGCATTTAAAAAGTTGCTGAACTGGCCTTAAGGTATCCATGTCTGTGTCCTCGGAAGGGGAGGGATGTTGTGAGCAGAGCTGTGGTCAGTGAGACAGTTAACAGCACTGAAATGTTGCCAACTGCCTGATTCAGTGGGGTTGTGCTGGTAGCTTTCTGCCTTTCCTGGTGTTCTGCAGAGGGCAAGGGCTTTAGAGGGTTCTTGAGGTGTTTTGTTACATAACCCCGGGTTTATCAAGTGCTCAGGATTCTTTTTAGTCTTACAAATGATAAGATAAAGCATAACACAAGATTAAGGATCCTTTTGTCTTTGCTTTCTATAAGATATTGCGGGAAAGGTTTTTTTGCAACAGTACCTTCGGTATCATTAGAGTTCAGAGTCCAGGAAACTTACCTAGGCTTCAGCCCTGAGAAAAACTAAAATTGTAACACTGATTAAAAAAGATACAGTCCCATCAGGAATGTTATGTTGAGGAATTATTGGTCTATGTAGATTTTTTTCTAATATTTCATCCTTTCCCTTACGTCTCTAAGAGGGCACAGGACATGGCTTGTTGGTGTCTGTCTTTCTACCAGCTTATTTCTTGGCTTGTTCCTTTTTTCCCGTGCTTGGAATACATTAGGTATCATTTGCAAAGCTGTATTTCTTGTTTTGTAGCTACTCATAAGTGCTGACCTTGATCCTGTATGTATAAGATCAGCTGAAAAATCCCCAAATGCTCTCTAAACTGAATGAAAATCGTACCATGTGTCCTGGAAACTCAGCTGTTCTGAGGTGAAACGTCAGGGAGCGAAAGGGGTGCAGCTGGGTGTGTGTGGCTGTCAGGGGGAGGATGTGAGTGCTGCGGTCTCTTTGGCACACGTGGGACGCGTTGGCAGCCTGCAGCCAGCGGTGTCCGAGGGTGTCTCTGCTGTCAGACCGGCCTTTCACACCTCAGCCCGTGCGGCGCAGCTTTGGCAGGCAGCTCTGCTTCCCTCCTGGCTGCTGCTCCGTCTTCCTGCAGCCGTGCCTTTCCTGCCCAAGGGCTCGTGGGAGCAGACATTCAAAGTCTGCAGGTTTTCTCATGGGGAACGTGGTTTGGAGACCCAGACTCTTCCTCCAGGGAATTTGCTCTGCGCCCAAAGGGTGCCTGTTAAAAAGGACTTGAAGGAGTAAGAGAGGCCAAAGCTTGCAGTGTCAAACAGGGTTAAGGGGACAGGGGATGAAGGGGAATAATGATACCAGGGAGGATGAATTTCTGGCTGGTTGTTCTCAGAGATATTCCTGATGCATTTTTCAGGACAGGGTCAAGGTAGGAGCCTGAAGTTCACAGAGTTAGGTGCTGCAGGGTGCTGGAGCAGGAGCACGCCACCCGGGGCCTGGAGCCAGCGTGAATATCTCTGTTATTTCATGGTTTGCTGTTGTTTCCAATGCCAGATCTTTGTCCCTGGCACCACTCTGGTTGACTTCCAAAGGGTGTGAGTTTGTCATTTCATTCACAATCTTTTTTTTTTTTCTGCTCCTACTTAAAATAACGGCAGATCAATACATTGGATTTGTGTGGCTTATATGATCCTAAAAGTCACTGTGCATTTCTAAGGGAAGTTGTGGGCAGTGGAAGCCACAACCTGCCCCTTCCTACCCAAGAAAACAGGGCACATGAGTGACAGTGCAGTTCATGGATGCCAGATTTCAAGTGTGAAGCAGGCCTGTTTTAAACAACACGGATGCCTGTTTATGGGAGTGATCTTTGTTTTGAAGGCACAGATGAAGTGCCCTGCAGTGCAAAGTACCTAAACATGTTCATCGCTCTCACCCTTGGTAGAGATGTTATTATCATGTTTCATGGAGGAGGATAATAGAAGGAGGAATATATGGAGAAATGTAACCTGGCCTGGCAGGATCTCAGAGTAAATCATGTCTTAATTAACTCAAGTCTTTGCGTCATGCACTTACCCACCATTTAATGATGCAACTCCTACTTTCTTAAAAATTCTTTTTCGTTCTCAAGAACCCTTTTCACAGATCTATTTAAAAATGCACCTGCCAACCATATGCTTGAAAAAAGGCTCCAGCAGTGTAGACAGGAAATTCCAAATTCTTGCCACAAATTAAATGTTGCCTGGTAATTACCAAGGACAAGACGAGTGTGCTTGATGCACTTATGGGATGATTAGCAAGTTTGGCAATAAATTTTGCTTCCTCAATCTGTCATTGCCCTCTGTTCCCTGCTAAGTCGTAATTTCACTCCCCAAGTTATATAATGAACAGTATATATATTATGAAAGTTTATAATAAGTGTGCCTCCAAGGTGCACGGCTGAGCTGCTGCCTGCTCCAAAGGGAAGTGGGGCTGGACATCCCCGCTGCAGTTATGTCCCACATCTCTAAACCACTCCCAGCATCTCCCTCCTGCTTTAAAAATAAGAAAAGGCTATCAGGAGCAATCAGACAAAAACCACTAAAATTGAGTGATTTCCCCTCTTTTCAGTGCATTGAAAGCTGTCGTTGGACCTGCCACGTCCCCAGGGTGAATGTCCTCTCTGTCTCCTTGCAGGCGTCCTTCCCAGGGAATCTGCACCTAGTGATGGTTCTCCGTCCCACGGGCTTTTTCCAGCGCACCTTCACTGACATTGGATTTCGGTTCAGTCAGGAGGATTTTCTGCTCAAGTTACCGGTACGAGTGTGCAGAGGTGCTGTGTGTGCTCAGAGGCTCTGTGTGCCCCGGGTCAGGGGTGACACCGTCCCGCTCCGCTGGTGCCCCCAACAGCAGAAGGACATGGATCCACTGGAGCACGGCCGGAGGAGGCTCGGAGGGCCCAGCCCCACTGCCCTGGAGCCAGGCCGGGAGAGCTGGGGCTGCTCAGTCTGGAGAAGAGAGGGCTCCAGGGACACCTCAGAGCCCCTTCCAGTGCCTAAAGGGTCTCTGAGAGAGCTGGGGAGGGCCTTGGGACAAGGGCCCGCAGTGACAGGACGGGGGAATGGCTTCCCACTGAAAAAGGGCAGATATAGGTTAGATATTAGGAAGAAACTGTTTTCTGTGAGAGTGGGGAGGCCCTGGCACAGGGTGCCCAGAGAAGCTGTGGCTGCCCCATCCCTGGAGTGTCCAAGGCCAAGTTGGACAGGACTTGGAGCAACCTGGGACAGTGGAAGGTGTTTCTGTCCATAGGAGCGGGGTGGAAGCTTCATGATCCCTAAGGCCCCTTCCAACCCAAACCATTCTATGTGAAGAGTAGCCAGGAATTTGTTTTATGTCTGAAAAGTCAAAGGACATGTCCAGAGGAGCTTTTGCTATGAATTTTACCCATATTCATCTAAGTGTAGGCTCCATACCAACATCATGCTGGTATTTGTTCCTAAAATAGCAACTGAAATGAGTTTATATTCTCAACTCAAAATTACCAGACTTCTAAAACCACCTTGATTATAGGACATAATGAGAATAATTAAGAGAAGAAAAGTAAATTTATAGAATCTAAGGTTGATGCTATTACAAACACCAAAAACAAATTAATGCTTTCCTTTAGGAAATAGCATGATTTTCACAAACTTTACCTTTTTTACTTTAAAATGGCTGTTCTTTGCACGATTTTGAACATTCCTGACATATCCCATGGCAGATCAAGACACACAAAAAAATCATGAGTACATATTTATGTGAAATTGGTCCGTGCTTCGTAACTTATTAAAATGTATGTGTTCTTTCCAGTTTACTGGTCATGCCTTGCTTAAACCTGCATCACTTTGCTTTCAGCCCTGTTCTGCAGCATCTCACTGTGCTTTGCATTTAGGAAAGCAAGCACCTGGAGATGAGGGGAGGCTTACAGGAATGGTCAGATACACCAAATAAAAGCTGCGTTAAGCCGCACGTGTAAGAAGAAAGCCCTGCTCCAGAACGATGTGTAGCGCAGCCTCAGGCTTTAGGCCCATAAAAGATGTGTGTGTGTGTGTGTGATGGGCAGGAGCGGTGAGCCGCAGCTGACAGCCGTGCCCTGTGTGCAGGTGGTGATGCTGAGCTCGGTGAGCGACCTGCTGACGTACATCGACGAGCAGCAGCTGACCCCGGAGCTCGGCGGCACCCTGGAGTACTGCCACAGCGAGTGGCTCATCTTCAGGACGGTGAGTGGGGCTGGCCGCGGGCTCCCGGCCGGCCGGCGCTCCCTCAGCCGGCTTTTCAGCCCGGCAGCCGGCAGTGGGGGGCTCAAAGTAACCCCCAAAGCCCTCGGCACCCCCTGGATCAGACGTGCAAAGGAGCCAAGGGGCGCTGGGCTTTGATGGGTTCATGGGGGAGCTGGGCGATTGACTCCCTCAGGCTCCTTTTGAAACTGCTCCTGGAAGATCTGTCTTTGTAGATCTTTATTAAAATTCCCTTAATGGGAGATACAAAATAGGCTTTTTCTTTAATAATGGTCACTTAACGTGATTAATATCGGAGCTGTGTTTGAGAACCAGGGCAATGAGACAGCGTACTGCATACTGACCAAATGCAGAGAATTCAGAAAATTTCCTTTTAGATTTGTTTCTTTCCCTTTGCAAGAATTTTCCTTTAATATTGCCAGGAATCAGGCATTTAATTCCCTGAGTTGTGCCTTGCCATATGTTTTTTTGCTTCCTGTACACTCTCAGTTTTCCCTGGGATGTTGTCTCCCAGATGAATGGCAGGTTGGACTCCCAGTAAAAAATGTCCTAGAGATGCTGATGCCTCTGCACAGCCTGGGCAGTGAGCAGGGTGTGAGACCCCTGCCTCGTGCAGTGCTGTGGGAGCCGTCTGGTGTCCGCACTGGCTGGCTGGGCTGTGCTGGGGAGGTACCGACAGCCCTCATTTCCATCCCTCTGTCTCTGCTTTGCCGCGCTGCTCAGCCCTGCCTTGTCCTCCTGGTGAAGCTGCAGGGGAGGTGGCTGTGGTGCCGCTGTCTCCTAATCCCAGCACCTGGGCTTGCAAAGATGGAAACACCCATCACCAGGAAGCCAAATGCAACTCTAAAACCTCAATGCCTGCGGGTGGTTCCTAGTGTGAGGTAACCAGATGAGAAGAATAATAAAAGAGGAATTACAGGAATATGTGGATGGATCCTGTGGTGGCTTCTGCTGCAGACCTCCAGTGTGTGGTAGAACAATCTCAGAGTGTGCAAGAACAGCAGAAAGCAAAGCATGAGGTGTCTCTGCCCAATACAGTCCTGTTGTGGATTCAGCCTGCACTAAAAGCCACCTGGCCAGATGTGGGATGTTCGCTCTCTGCCGTGTCTGTCTCTCTCGGAGCAAGCTGGTGGGCTGCCCTTGCACGCCTGAGCCCCGGCTCTTCACGCACTCTTGATGAGCTGTAGGAATATGGTGAATCCCAAGCTGATGGCAATCACTGTCTCCCACCAGGCCATAGAGAGTTTTGCACTAACTGTGAAGGAGATTGCCCAGATGTTGCAGAGCTTTGGCACGGAGCTGGCAGAGACGGAGCTGCCGGAGGACATGTACTCCATCGAGCGCATCCTGGCCCTGCGCACCGAGAGGTACTACCAGCTCAAGGTAGGGCTCAGCTGAGCTCCGTCTGCACAGCCAGCTGGCATTTCTAGTGCTCGACTGCCTGTTTGTTTGGTGCCCACTCCTCCTTCCCTCCCGTGCGTGTGTAGGTGTTGTCAGACGAGGTGGGACGCGGCGTGGCTGTTTCTGCCTTAGCCGTACATTTGCCGTGCGTGGAGCAGATCGCCCTGCCAGCAGCCAGCGAACTGAGCTGCCAGCTCGCTGCTGCCTGCAGCTCTCGCTGTCTGTGGGCTGCTCCTCCCAGGGCTGTGCACGGCTCGCTGCCAGGAGGGCCGGGGGAGGCTCTGTCACCTGCGTGTTGGTGTCCCCAGCTGGTTCCCCTCTGCTTCACCCCCTTGGCCGCAGAAAGCTGCATGCAGAGTTCAGCAGCAGCTCTGGAGGGGTGGTTCGTCCCCTGGTCCCTCTGCCTGGTGGATCTTCCCTGGGGGCACTTAAGGGAACTGTGCTGGAGAGCATCCAAGGTGAAGATTTCTGTGTGAGCACAGAACAGAGCATTCACGATGTGATCCCTGTCTTCATGTGAGCCTTCAGGTTTTGTCTTAACATTTGTTTCTTGAATATTTTAAATTTTTCTTACAACTCTTTGTGATTGTGATTAATATTATTATAGGAGTCAATGGAAGCTTTAGTGCAGCCAGCTGCTGCTTTATCAGGCTGTTGTTTTCAGTGCTCCTGCATCTTTCAGGGAGCGGCACAGGCCTGGCCCCAAACCCTTTCTTCAGAAGCCATCGCTGTGTTAACAGTTGTTCTGTGTGGCTGAAGAATGAGCTCCTTTGCTTTGTGACAGGTTTCATTTACCTGAGTCAAAGAATTGTATCTATTTTAACTTATAATCATTTGTCATTCATGTGACAGCGAGTTCCCAGAAAGCTGCCTCCAAGAAATACTGAAAATGTCATCCAAATTGTGCTGTGTGTAGGCACAAATGCATGTGTGCATGTTTAGAAAGTATCATTATAGATACTGTCAATGGGCCTCTATCTCGTCTTTGAAAATGAAGAGAGTAATATAAAATAGCAGCTACATCTATTGCAACACGACTTAGTGACTTCAGCATCGTGCCCAGGACTGTGGCCACAGTCCAGGGGGCAAATACCAACTGCACAGTGTAGTTCTGTGTGCAAACCAGTCAGCAATGCCCGCTTTTCTCCGTGGAGAAATAAAACACATCACGTGTTTTCATTTGCCTAGAAAGCACAGCAGCACTCAGTACAAGCCATCTGTTGCTTTTAATTCCTCATCTATTAATTTCATATATCAAAACCACTCGTTGGCTTTTGACTGAAATGAGGTCTGTTGGCTTTTTTCTTTTGTTCCTTCTAAGACCATGAAACACAAAAGCAGATGAGAAACTGCACAGATTGCGGTGACAGCAAGACATAGGATCCTTGTCTCTCTCATGACAACCCCAAGACTGGTACAGTTGATTCCAGAAATCAAATAATTAGTCAATCAGAATAATTTATGTAGCTGTGATGCTGAACAGAAACTGGCTGCAAGCACAATGAAAGAATGACAGAAATGAATTAAACAGAGTAATGACGAAATTAACCCCATTGATATACTGAACAGAAAAAGTCAAGTTAACACCTGTTTGACAGTCAGGCTACTTTGCTGAATGGATAATGAATGGCTTTGAATCAAAAGAGGAACGTGGGTCTCTGGAGAGTGAGGTGTAAGGGGATGAAATAACAGCCACCTGCAGTCCAAAGCATGCTGCATGATTCCTCTTCCCTTCTGAGTCTCCTGCCTGTGGCACTGCCAAAAGGAGACGGGGTTTTTGCCTTGTGGTCATCTTCCAGCACGGTTTAGTGACAGGGATGCAAACTGGCCGTGGACACTGTGTGTGGTAGAGGGGAAGTTCCTGCAGCTGGGTCGTGCTCCTGGGCTGCTGCCCTGGAGCTGGTGTTGTGTTTAGCTTGCTGTGAGCTGTCTGGGGCGGGCACACACCTAAGCAAGTCTGGGCTTTCTGAATCTTCTCCTGGAAGAGGTTTTGCTATTGTTTCTTTTGCAATAGAAACCTGGCCATCTCCTAGGATGGGCTCTTACTCCTCCAGGACCTGGCTCTCCAGTGGAGCCATGCACAGGTCACCCCTTCAGGACCTCTTCCATCTCAGTTCATCACCTGCATGTGTTTTCTCCCTCCTTCTCCTTTCTGTGTTTGGCCTCCTTTTCCTGAAAATAGTTGACTAAATGCACATGTTTGCTTTGGGGCTGAGCCCAGCCAGCACAAAACACCTCAGCTGATGCTAATGAACACACCAAGGGTTTAAATTGTCCCTAAGTGGAGGTTGTACTGGGAGTGGGGACTTTATATGTAGAGGTTGTGGTGAGTGGTGCTTTGTGGGCTCAGTCCTGGCTTCGTCCCACCATGGGATGCCCTTCTTACAACCTCCCCTCCTGACCCCATGGAGAAGCACAGCCTTCAAGCTGTGGAAGAATTTGCTTGAAGACATGAACTTGTGGACAGATGTCTCACACCGCCGCCTGCTCATCAGGAGAGAGCTGGGGCAGTGCTGGCCTCCTGCCTCCTGCACCATTTTGTGGCCTGATGTTTTCAAGTGTGCCGCTTTGCACCCAGCCTGGTGACCCGTCCATGGTTCAGCCTCGTGCAGCTCCAGGGGCTAATTCCATGTCAAGAGGAGTAAAACATCTGCTGCCAGTCCTTTGGTCTGTTGGATATTGGTGCTTCATTTCACACAGGGAAACTAAGGCAGGAGAAACACAAAATGACTTAACCTTACCTGACAACAAGGAGCCTGAATGAGAAATGTTTTGCTTTATACAGGAAGATATTACTGCAGTCACAAAAGAGGGAAACTTGCTTTTGAGCAGTTTTGAAGAGCCTGACTCTGGGGAATGCAGTCAGGACCAGCAGCAAGAGAGGCCTGGGGACTGGGAGACTGTGAATCGGTGAGTGCACTGTGTTCCTAATTTCCCTGATTTTTCAGTAGAAACACTCGAATTGTTTAGGTCTGGATGTGTTGTTTAGGTCACATATCAAAGACAAAGATACCAGAATTTTGCTCCAGTCCATCAAATTGCTGGGTGACTTCTCTCATGATTTTGACTTGCTCTGATTTTTATGCCCATGTTTTGATGAGGCTGTGGAGCAGATGTGGGGCTCTCCCATGCCAGGCTCCCAGGTTTTACCCAGATAAATGGAGATAGCAACAACTGCTTCACACAGGTGCTGTCATCTGCAGTGATGATTTCATTAAAACTCTCTCTGAGATCATCTCAAGCCACATGTACATGTCTGTTGACTTCTTCTGAGACCTTGGGTCCAGAAGACCTGTGTAAGTGATCTCTAGGTCTTGTCCATCTCTGCTTGTCCTCTGTGTGCAGATTGTTTCAATCCTGTCCTTTGTCTGTGCCCAAGGTTACTTGGTCAGCTGCGTGAGATGGAGACTGCTTTTGACGGCTTCTGGGAAAAACACCAGTTAAAAATGGAACAATATTTACAACTCTGGAAGTTTGAGCAAAGTTTTCAAGAGGTAGGAACAGATATGCTTCCAGTGACAGAAAGGAGAGTTGGAGATCTGATGGAGAGACGTTTTTATACTTTTTGAGAGTGTTTAATTTATGCCACTGCTCCTTGACTGTGGCAGGGCCAGCTAGCTTGGGGAGACGGCTGTGCTTCCTCACTGAGAGCTAATTTAGGTATCACTGCCCTGCAGTCGTGCTGATTTTGCTGATGGAAGCATCTTTGAATTTAGAAATTAGTTCTTGGACGCTAGTTGTATTACTGGATTTAGCAATCTTAGCTCAAGTGTGATTAATTTTGGTCTCAGAATGATTTTCTGCCTGTGCTTTATATCCTTTTGCAGCAGTCTTCTTCTTTGTGTCTAGGTCAAGAATGCCATTGAATTTTTAATGGGCCAGCAAGCGGAGCTGCCCGACACTGGGGACAGTGTCCCCCAGGTGAAACAGAGGCTCAAGGACTTGGATCATTTCGATGGCATGGCTCAGGTGAGATAATCTTACACAGAAAGAGCACTGATGAAACACAAGAGCCACATTCTGTATTTGTGGTAGGTGTTTTCTGAAATCACCTGGTTCTGGTGTAGTTTGTTGGTAAGTGCTGCACGAAAGGATCGATTTCGTGTCTGTGCTCTGTGCAGCAGCGCTGGGATCACTCTGAAAGCCAGAAACTGGGTATTTAATTATCATAGTTAAAATAAATTGCTGAGACACCGTGAAAATCCGGAACAGATAAATGTCTGAACGTGGGGGAGGCGTGGGATTTAATGAGCTGGAAGAAGAATTATTTATATTCTAAGTGCTTTAGCTGTGCTAGTAGGCAGAAACTTGTTACCAGGCACATGGAGTTGCAAAAAAGGTTGTATCCTGACGTGTCTGTGACTTGAACATAACATATGGGTGAAGACTAAGAGATGTAGGGGAAAGAAGAGTGAAGAGAGGTGATTCACAGGAGCACAGCTGAGGATGTGACCTTTGTAAAGGGATGTGCTGGGCACGTGGGCCAGGGCCAGCAGAGAAATCCTGAGGGATCTGGACACAGAAGATAAGAGTTCTAGAGAAAGGTCTGAGGCTTCCTGGCCATTTGGAAGAAATGTTTATGGAGAGGGAGGAGGATCAAAGGGTCAGGCAGGCAGAGTGCAGCAGGAAAGCCAGCCCTGGACAAACCATAACCATTACACCGACTTAGGTGTGCGGAAAAGACAATGTGTTCTTGGCTTCAAGATAAACCTTAACTACTCCAGCTCCCTTTGATGCCTGGGAGCACAGTGGGCCTGAACTGACATCAGCTGCAGTTTATTCAGGGTGCAGCTCCTGGAGAGGGCAGTGATGCATTGCCAGCAGGCACTCCCAGCGTTGCTAGTTTGGTGAAATACTGTTTTCTTCTTCATCCTCTTTATGGATAGCAAAAGTTTTTCTTCCCAGATGGTGGGGTACCATTTTATCCTGCGTAAGCCACCCATTCTGGCTACTCCTAATGGCAGTCATCTCCATGTGTGCCTGAAAGCTGGTAAGATGAGAAAGTGCACGTTGGTGTATGTGGAGACGTCGGCGTTATTTCTGTAAGCATTCAGTGCATTCTCTCCCTTTCCCCAAGGAGCTGATAGGGAGGGCTCAGGTGGTGATACTGCACGGACACCAGCTCGCAGCAAACCATCACTACGCGCTCAACTTGATCTGCCAGCAGTGCAACGAGCTGCGGCACCACTCCGACGTCTTGTCTGATGAGATCAAAAGGAAGCACATGCGCCTGCAGAAGACCTTGGACCTTCATACCCGCCTTCAGCAGGTAGAGTTCAGAGACACAGTGCTCTGAGGAGATAGTTAACTTCTCCACGGGGTTAGCCTCTCTTCTTAGCTGGAAGCATCTGAAATTTGCAGCTATTCTTCAGCAGTTAATGGCAGGAAGGTTTTCCCCAGAGGCTGGAGGAGTCCCACACCCCTCACTTAGTTGGGAAGTCAGCAAACAGGTATCTGCTGGTGCTGTGAGGTCAGCGGAAAGAGGTGGGCATCTCCCCAGAACACCAAGCTCAGCTGCTGCTCTTGGTTGTGCTTTCATGCTACATCCACGTATTAATTGACTTTGGAGGTTTTCATGCCCAGTGCAACAGAGGTAATGCTTTCACATAAACTCCAGCCCTTTTTTCTGAGTGATTTATTAAGAATGAACATAGCTGGGTGTAAAATAAGGTGACAGATTGGTAGATAGGCACAGCTGCTGTGTACTAGCATGGAAGTGGAGTCATGTGGCTCCAATGCTCTTTGATATCTTAATCAGCATCAAATATTCATTTAGGGAAATTCATGCTAATTAGGCCAGAAGGCATACGGCTGTAATGTGCTTGAGGCCAATTAAGAGAAACAGTGAATTTTGCCCCTGTTCCATTTCCCTGTTTCGGGGAGCTGGAGAGCTCGTGTTTTCTGTCTGCGTGCTCCACTGCAGCGTTGCGCTGCTCTGTGGGGCCGGACGGTTCCTCGGTTCCTCTCAGCTGCGGGACAGGGGCCTCGCCTGGGCTCCTTGCAGGCCTGCTTGGTGCCCAGGGTCTAGCCTGGGGCTGTGCTGGAGCACAGCATGGTCTGCTCTCCATGTCTCCCTTCCCATTCACAGCGCTGGAGATTTCTCTGTTGGTTTTGGCTGGAGCATCTTCTCACCCCTGTGCCCACCACAGTGAGTGAGTGCCAATGAGCCCCAGTTCAGGTCTGCACTGAGCCTCCAGAAACCTGCCAGCCTCACTGTAAGCTCTGTGGGGCCCACTTCAGCTTTCCCAGCTGGAGAAATAAAGATCTGCTTATCACTGGGGTCAGCTGTGCACTAGTACTTCCAAGTCAGGTACACCACTGATTTTAGCCAGGTACAAGTAGGAACAACTTGGCTGGGTCTGTTGAGAACTGCAGCCACCTTACAGAAAAAACGTGGCCTTTCTACTTTGTGATCAAAACACAGCAAGTGCAGAGGTCTTTGGGAGTGCTGTTTGGCTCCACTGAGATGCTGTCAGTGGTGCTGCTCACGAGAACCTCGTTGCAGTGGAGGTACCGCTGAGGCTCTCGCTGCCTGTGCTGTCCCCAGGCTCTGCAGTGCTGCGATGAAGGTGCCTACCTGCTCGCCAACCAGCAGATGGATAAGTGCCAGTCTAAAGAAGGCGCTCAGAAAGCACTCCAGGACATAGAAAGATTTATTGAAAGCTCTTCAGCCTACTTAAACTATGATCCCCAAGCCCTACACTACGATTTTGAGTCAGTCTTAACATCTGAGTTGAAGGTAAGCAACGCCTCCAGTTCCTTGTTACACAAGTGAGAAGCAAGGCTGGACCGTCTGGGGGTGTTGTCACCTTTATAGTCGAAGTGCAAATTAATGGTGATTATGTGAGTCTTTTTTCACTCTCTGCAGTGCCAGATCCAGTCAGTGCAGGTCAAGCTTGAAAACGTCCGCAGCATGTTTGAGAACCGGCAGTCCTGCTTCAAGAAGCTCTTGGATAAACACGTGCGGCCGGTCCAGTTAGTAGCTCCTCGGCCAGAAAATCCACCGAGATCAAAGTCACCCTTATTCTCTCCTAAACATGGTAAAATATTGTGGAATTACGGTATTTTCAGCTGATAATTTTGCTCTGAGGCAGGAAGAGTAAGGCTTGGGATGGTTTTGAGAAACTAACTAAACCTTGCTGGCAGACACAGTTATTGGATAGTGTTAAATGTATATCAGGTGATTTATTAACTTTCCAGTGTTTGTGTCAGTGTTCCCATACCTGTGTGAAGGATGAAGCTGGTTGCTTGTCATTTATTTCCACTTCCTACTCAGTGAAAAAGAGCTGTAAGTAGTGCACACCTCCAGTTCTGCTTTCCTGGCATCCTGCTGGGCTGGAAACTGGTGACTTAATACTACAGGGAGAAAAAGGGCAAGGTTTATAAATTTATTAGCTTGCCTATTTTCTGCGGCTGTCTTGAGCTGGAACTGACATAAAGTTAGACTGATGTTTGCAAAGTAGCTTGGAGAAATGAGGAGCTCAAATCTCATGGACAGAAATGAGCTGGATGCTTAACTCCTTTTGATTCCTTCAGAATGTCTTCCTTAAATCCCAATTGTGGAATAATTAATGCCCATAAAGGTACAAATTCTCATTGAACTGAGGTCACTGAGTGCTCTGCCCTAGTTTTGGTAATGGGATGTGGCACCACGTTAGCTTTAAATGATAGCATTAAAACTTTCCTCCTTGGCAGCCCTGAGTGTATCAGACAGAATTAAAAGAGATTCCAAAGTAGCATCCATGTATTTCCAACCAGGGACGTGCTAAATTACGTCAGAACATTAAATTCAGTGATCTGACTACATAAAAGCAATTAAACATTTGTGGTTTAACACAAATTTTTACGATGAATTAACAAATATTGGTTATGGTGAGTTGTAGCAGGTGTCATACAGCAGCAAAAGCAGCTTCAGTTCAGGGAATGAGAAATGTAAATAGCCAAGTGGAGGGGTGGGAATGAAGCTAGATGCAATGAGGGAAATTAAGCTACTCAAGATGCAGGCCAGTGCAGCAAATAAATCCCAGATTTCCTCTTCCCAAGCTGATGCCACCCTCTGTAAAGCACATTACCTTCTGAAGCCCTTTCCTCAATCAATAAAATAGCTCTGAGTCTTCAAACTAGAGCATGCCCATTTTACCCAACACAGCTTTTCCAGCTGTCTAGAAAGGAAAGAGTTAAAGACAAATTATTGACTTAAAGAGTAGGGTAAATGGATGGCCACCTCTGTGGGATGTTGTGAGATCGTCATCACTCAGCTGGATTTATTTCATGCCTTTATGGGATGCAAGTTTTTCTAGCAGAGGCACTCGGTCACCTGCAAAGCACAGGTATCCTGCATTAATCCTCCTCCTGAAAGCAAAGATCAAGTGTGGGAAAGACAAAAGGCTTCTCTTTGGATGGATCATGACAAGAGAGCTTTTTAATAAGGCCTGTTTGATACCAGACATCAAAGTGCTGCAGCCTGCTGGCGTGATGTGCAGCGTCAAAGGCACATGCTGAGCTCTGCTGGGAGCGCTTTGAGGTGGAAGGGTTTTATGGTGTGGATTGAAACCAAACCAACTCTGAACACATTGTTTTCGTCCTCTATTCCTTTCTTATATTTATATGCCCCTTTCCCCTGCTTCTTTCTCTGTCTGAGGACAGATGCCTTCCCCTTTATCTTTGCCCTGGATTTGAAGCCTGTCTGAGAAAGGTGGTTGTAATTTTTAAACCATTTTTTGAGGGGTGGCAGAGTAAATCTGTGCCACCCTGAGCCCTAAGGTGTAGTGAGAGGTGCAGAAGTGGCACTGCAGGCTGTGGCAGAGCCCGAGTGCTGGAGCAGAGTCACTCCTGCAGCAGGAGCTGCTGCCCGTCTCCCATCCAGCTTCCTGCCCGTGCTCCCTTCCTCCCAGTGGCAGTCTCTGAGCAGGAGCTCTGGCCAGTCCTCACCTCTCTCGGGTTTCCCACGTGTGAGGGGTCACCCCCATGCACACCTCTGGTCTGTCTCCAGCATCCAGAGCTCTCTGATTTACACCTGCAGGTCCAAGGCCTGGGTGTGATAACCTGGAGCAGCTGGCTCTCACAGCTGCCCCAGCTGAAGATGGGCTCTCCACACCGGTTTGCCCTCAGAGCATCTCCATGGCCTCCTCTGGACTCTCTCCAGCATGGCCACATTCTCCTTATGAAGTATTTGAATGATGTCATACAACTCGTTGGAGAGATTGATGCTTTATTTTTAAGCTTCCAGTTTACCTCTGTAGCTCAATTACAACTTCTATTGTTATTTACTGACAATATCAGTAAATGTGTGCAAGATGGAGGAACAGTTTATTACAGCTGAGCATCTTGCCCTACATTCATAAAAGGACTTTAAAACAGTGTCCTAGTAGGGGGTGTTCTTTTTTGTCGTTTATTTGCTTTTATTGTTTTTGCTGTTATCATATGCTCAGGCTTCAGAGACTTTGTTAGGTTTTGATTACTGTGTTCCCTTAGAGGGCATTTTGTTTTTTCTAAATATTTTTACTTTCTGGCCTGTATGACCGTGTGACGTGCTGTGTGGAACTAGTACTGTTTGGGATAAATACCCTTTATTTTGTCAGTTTGCTATTAGTATGAGCTAACTAATTATTTATTCTTAAAGTGTATCCCATTTTTCTTCCTGACTTACTAGTTTCTGTCTGAAGAATCTCCTTCACTATAGATGTACGTTATGTAATTCTGCTTTTTTCTACCCAAGGTGTGGATTTTAATTCCAGTTTGAAATTTTCATTTGATCTCTCTCTTCCTGGGAAGAAAACTTCAAGAAAAACTCCAAGTTCTCGCAAGGTAAAAATTATTCATGAAATCTGAGTTAGTTTTATACACTGAAAAACTGCTCTAAAAATTGATTGTACTTTGGATTTGGGGATGCTCTCTTTATTTTCTTTTTCTTTCCCTTTTAAAAAAATCAGGCAAACCTAAACCCTCTTATCCATGTGGTTTAGTTGGATTAGTCCAACACCTGAGCTCTATCTTGGATTGATTTTCCAATATCCAGATACCTGTTTCCTGTGTGTTATTCCCTGAACTTATTTCTTACATAACAGAAGTGTTTATTGGGAAATATCCCCATCCACAGATATTTCCCCTGTGGAAACTCTTCTCTGGCCTCTGCACTAATGAATTATGCCACCAGTATTTTCAGATTGTATGTAGCAGAGTAATTTCTGGGAATATTTGGCTACCCATTATATCTTACTCCCTTTCAAGGTTTACTGCCCAAGGGTTCTTATAAGGAAGCATTTTTCATCCTTCCCCAAAGAGTTTCCTTGCTGGCACCAGGGGCTGGGCTCCTCCTGGCCCTGCAGGGCCCTTCCTGCAGCTCTTCCCAGTGCATCCCATTTCTCTCCCAGATCGAAGTCATGCACGACTACCAGGAGAAGAGGAACTCCCTGCAGTACTTCATTTCAGACAGCGATGACAGCTTAGATATACTGAAGGGGTAAGCACCCCCCCTTTACATCACCTAAAATGATGTTTATTTCTGGCCACTCCTTGCCCCGTCCCTGTGTTCCTCCAGCCTGACCCAGGTGTCATCTCTTGTGCTTTTACCTCCTGGTTGTTAATGAGACCACACCATGTTTTGGGCTCCTTGAACTGCACTGGTCACCTGTGGGGCTTTTTATAGACATGAAAATAATACACTTCTATTTTTCCTTTATTTTAGCCATGTCATAAATGAGCTTATAGAAACGGAGAGAGTGTATGTGGAGGAGCTCTTCACGGTTTTGACGGTGAGTGACTTCTGCAGGTTGCTCCTTACTGTTCCCCGGTGATTTGTGCAAAAGGGCACCTGCCACTCTGTCAAACTGAGCAAAGGTGTGACAGGGCAGGTTTCCACCAGACTGTCAGATCCCAAGCTAGTCATAAATGCTCAAGTTTTCTCCTTAGGTTGTCTTTGTCAGAGGCATCTGCAGGAACAGTTGGTGTCAGGATGAGCTTTTCATCTACAATGAAGGAGAAGCCTTCTGTTTGTACACAAAAGCACTGGTAATTAGCCTTAGCAGTGCCTGTAAAATACACAAAAAGCTGTTTCTTTTTACTGTTCCCTAATTTCCTTTACCTTTAGGAGACAAAAGGAAGCAGCTTGTGTTTTATCCTTGGGAGAATTCCATCTCAATGCTGTGAAGTTCGTGACTGTATGAAGCACATTACTTTAGAAAGCAGATCATGAGTTCTCATACTGTCATTTTGGACACTTCTACTTTATTCCAAAATAACTCTTGCTGATGGCCAAAACAAGTTGGCTGTTATATAGCTCTCCCCCCATTTCTCTCACCCAGGAGCAAGCAGGATATAAATCTGTTGGACTGCAGGTAGTTACTGGTAATTTCCCTGCACTGATTGGGTTTTTTGTTAAACCACACTCTCTGTGATGAAGCAGTTGGCAGGCACACAGATTTATTGCTGCACACATCAAGTCTAGATAGAGAAAAATGGACAGATAGACTTCAGTTTTCTGAAAAGAGTATTTCCTTTAAAGAGGGAAGCCTGCTTGCTGGCCTTAAATAAAAATGACTAATTTTCCAGATACTTATCATCTATTGCATCCTTAATCAACTACAAAATGCCTGCTTAGTGTAAGAATATTGATTCCAGCCACAGTGAGTGTGAGAGATAAGTTTGGAAAGCCAGAGGAGATGTGCTGTACATACTGAACACATTTTTGCTGCTCCTGTTAAAAGTGCCTCAGTTCTGTGCAGTCCGTGGTGACCAGCAGGGCCAGCTCGGGCTGTGGCTGCTGGCATTCTTGGGGGCCTCTTTGCACCGATGGGCTGAGCTCTGGCCCTGCCTTCTCCCCACACTGCAGTTAGGAATCTGCCATACCTGGTGCGGTGATGGGATATTACTGTGGGGAGCTTTACATCTTTTCCTGATTCCACCCAACAATTTGTATTGCAGTGTTGTCCCTTCCAGCTCCTCCCCAGTTTGGGAGCCTGTGGTTTCATGGAGCTGCAGAGCACAGAATTCCTGCAGCACTGAGGAGAGCAAGACCCTAGTGCCCAGCATGTCTTGTCCCAGAGCAAAAAGCCTTGATTTTGGTATTTGATCTCAAGCTGTCTCTGGTTTGTAGCTCGCCAGCTCCCGCACTGGTTCTGGTGAGGCTGGGTGGAGCTGCACTCTCTGCACACACACGTTGCCACTCCTGTGTCCCGTGGTCACAGAGAAGATGCGTTCTCCCCACACAGGTATTCCTGTGGGTCCTCTCCTGCAGCCAGGCTGATTTGCCTTTGGAGAATTGGGAGCATCTCTGCAGTGCTGCCAGCCCCGCGGGAGCTGTCCCAAGCCATTCTCTCCTGGACCACAACCCCATGTGCCAGGGACTGAAAGACGGGGATTTAGAGACCAAAAAACAGGGAATAAGAGAGATATTGCACTTTGAAACAAAGAGATCATATTGAAAGTCTGTTCATGTCCCCTTTTCATCTGCCTTTGAGGAGATGGCAGCTGAGTGATGAGCCCTTTTTGCATCTGGCAGGGCTACAGAGCTGAGATGGACAATCCTGCCATGCTCATCCTCCTGCCCCCCGTGCTGAGGAACAGGAAGGACGTCCTCTTCGGAAACATGCCCGAGATCTATGACTTCCACAACAAGTATGGTGTTGCTCTGTTCCCCTTTCATCAGACCTATCCCTTGTAATGCTGAAACACCCAAAGCTTACCTTGCTCACTGCTGTGTTTTTGTCCCTTCTCCCATCTCTTGCAGAATTTTCCTGCACAGTTTGGAAAACTGCCTGGGAGCACCCGAGAGAGTGGGATGTTGTTTTCTAGACAGGGTGGGTGACTCATTTTCACGAATAAACCAGACTCGAGGGCCAGTGTTTCTCCTGATCTGTCACACCCTGCAGCATCTCAGTTACATCAGCCGAGTGAGAGGCTCCTGACACTCAGTACCAGCGGCCAGGCCGGCAGTGGCAGCACCTGGCCAGCAGAGATGGGCAGAGCTGCCCTCCTGACCACACCGGGGTCTGCTGTGGTCCCCAGCTGTGCCTTTCTTTGCCCAAACTCTGTCACTTTTAGATATTCAAGTTGGCAGCAGAGATAAAAGCGCACACAGCTGGGGTGTTCACCTTATTTGCTGCCCAGCAGGACTGGGTCCCTGAGGGTGACTTGCCTTTGGCTTCCCTTGCAGCGGGAGGATTTCCAGATGTATGAGAAGTACTGCCAGAACAAGCCCCGCTCAGAGTCCCTGTGGAGGCAGTGCTCCGAAAGCTCCTTCTTCCAGGTGAGCTGCTTGTCCTACCCAGGCAGGTGTCCCCGTGGGACGCTCCCTTGTCCTAAACACCCTCTCAATATCCCAAATGTTCCTGCATTTTTGTTTAGTGTAGTGTGAAAAATGCACACAAAGTACTCGCAAAAAGAGATGTTGGAGCTTCTTGTACTCAAGGAGTACAAGGCAGGCCCACTCACTGTGTTATTTTGCATGTTGCTATAATATTTCTTTAGTTGTAGGCACCATTCAACACTTTGACGTGAAATCTTCAAAGTCATCAAACCCCACGGTCGTGCTGTTGGAATAAGTACTTACAGATGGTGCAAAACTTACTTAGTCTGAATTCTGTGCTCCAGGAATGCCAAAGAAAATTAGAACACAAACTCGGGCTGGATTCCTATCTGCTCAAACCAGTTCAACGCCTGACAAAATACCAGTTACTTCTGAAGGTATTTCATGTTCTGCTTTCCAAGGGCATCCGCAGATAGATTAGATTTCCTTTCCAGTTTGTTTTATTTTTCAGTTAAAGGTTACCTGTAAATCAGCACCAAGCTTTGGGTAACATATTGCTTATCTCAGCCCTTCGAAGTGACTTTCAGTGAAGATGAATGTTCACATACCTGAAAAAGGAACAAGTGCTTTTAACAAGCTGTTTTTAAGGAGAGAAAGACTGTGTGAATCTGTTCAGAGAGCAGAATTACAGAAGCACTTGTAAGAAAACTGAGCCCGAGATGATCATGAGAATCTGATGAATGAAATATATTGTTGCATCTCTTCTTCTCCTCAGGTGTTGGTAGTGCCTGTAATCTTTAATGCATTTATTCTTGTGTCCCCACCTGAGGCAGGGCGGTGCTGTAATTCTCACTTTGTGAGGCAGGAATAACACTTGGGCAGTAGCTCCTGAACCCCACTTTCAGGCCTCCTGAATGAGTATACATGCAGCCGTGGGTGGGCACAGGAGACTTGAAATGAAACTAATTTTATCTCAGTGGTAAAATTCTGTCTTCCATTTACTGACTCGAAGGCTCTGGATTTTATAAATTCTATTCCTTGTGTCTGCCAGTCTGAAGACAGTCATCTGCTGCAAGCTCATTTTAGGGCATACTGGCAGCTAATGAAAAACCCGAGCCTTGTTTCCCATATCTTACCAAGCAGGAAAACACAACACAAAGGAATCAGAAGAATGGGATGCCGCTCTGTACTGACACCGTCCTTAAGGAAACACATTAAAAGTAGGCCATCCTTCACTGACCTGTTCCACACCTCATACTGACTGTGCTTTAGAGGGCATCTTTTTTCCAGTGACATGAAAAAGGAAACTCAGCGTAGGTCACTTCTGGGCACTGGAAACTTCGGGCAAGGTGGAAAAATCCGCTTTGTTCAAGCGCAAACACGTGCTCTCCTATTTCTATTTTCAGGAGCTGCTAAAGTACAGCACGAGCTGTGATGGAGTTCAGGAACTTCAAGAAGCTCTGGTTGCAATGTTGGATTTGCTGAAGTCAGTCAACGACTCCATGCATCAGATTTCAATAACAGGATATGATGTGAGTAGACCTGAGCAGTGAGAGCCCTTGCCCAAGGCCGGGTGATGCATTGGCAGTGGATGGTGTCCAGAATGTGTGAGCTGAGCACGATCCCAGAACAGCCACGAAGTGAACGGGATCAGGGAGCCCTCGCAGGTGACAGTCATCCGTCTGATCTCAGGGATTTGGGAATATCCGGAGCTGCACGGTGCCCACACTTGCCACCTTGTGGTTTTCTAGAGTATTTTTCCAGTGTGCACCTTTGTGTTCTCACGGCTGACCTGGTAATTCACCTGTGGTGTCTTGGTAGCATTTCACAGTCAGCGTTTAACAAACGACTCCGAGGCTGATTTCAAACCTTTCCCGTTGGAGTGACTGTCTCTGCTAGGGCTTCAGGGAAGGGTGAGGCTTCCAAAGCTGCTGATCCCAGTCCTGAGAATTCCACCTTCTGACACCTCAGTTTCTCAAATCTTACCTGCCCTGTCCCACTGAAGTAGCCAGAGCCCTTGGTGTGCTCTTCAATAGGAGCTGGATGGTTTTCCCTTCTCTTTAGTTCTTCCAGTCTCTGACTTTCTAGATAGCTGCAGCCCTGCATCCTGTGCTTCGCCCCTGGCACCAGCTCGTCACTCCCAGAAGATCCTCTGATCCTTCCAGGAAGACCTATTCTTAGAGGGACGTGCCTTGGAGCAGAGCTGGCCCTGCGTCCCGTCATTGTTTGGAGAGTCCTCTTACATTTCAATTGTTGTCTTTTTCTTCCCTTTTTATTTGTCACGCTCTCTCCAGGGTGACCTGAGCGAACTGGGGAAAGTATTGATGCAGGGATCTTTCAGTGTTTGGGCAGGACACCGAAAAGGGCCAACAAAAATGAAGGATCTTGCCAGGTTCAAGCCCATGCAGAGGCACCTGTTTCTGTATGAGAAAGCCTTGGTCTTCTGCAAGAAGCGAGAGGAGCACGGAGATGGATATGACAAAACCTCATCTTACAGCTTTAAGCATTTTTTGAAAGTAAGGAGTTTTTGGTTTTATTTATGAAAGAACGGGTATTTTTCACAGCCATGTGTATTGCAGACCAGTACTTCTGCAGAGCCAGAGGGTATTTTTTCTCCACCACAGTGGCTTGTTTTCTGCTGCTCAGGGCTGTGATGCCTCACAGGGACGTGCCAAATCCATGAAAGCTGTTGCTTGGAGGAGCTGTGAGGAGCCCCGGAGCTGAGGCAGCAGCTGGGAGAGCCCATGGGCTGGGAGTCACGGCTGGGACCCTGCCAGGGAAATGGAGCTGTGCCTGGCCCCTGCTCTAGTCTGTGTTCCAGGAGCGTGGGCGAGGGCGTGGAGGGGCGTTTTGTGTCCTCCCCAGCCCCCCGGGAGAGCAAGGGGGCTCCTCTTGCCCCAGAGAGGCCCCTAGGGCAGGCTCTGCCTGGCTGCTCCTGAGCCCCATTTCCCACCCTGCAGGAGGAGGCAGAGGTGACTCTTCTTTCTCCCCATTGCCTTTCTCCTTTGGCAGGCTCCAACTGCAGCTAAAAGGACAATTATCAGATGACAAGGGTAGCCTACAGCGAAATATGAGGGATGTAAACAGCCGTCCCAACCCTATAACTGCTAACTATTATCAATAAAACTCCCAAAGTGCTGCTCTAAAAGAGACCTTCTGGCATACTGCGTGTGATGAGCAGTTCTAATATCAGCATTTTTTTCTCAGTGCTCTGCTTTGTTTTTCTTGAAAAATGAAAACCCAGTAGGGGTATATATTAGATTGGAAAAAACGGAGAAGTTGGAGGCAGAGCAGGTCCCTGCTGCATGTCCCTGGTCCCAGTGGGCTCTGGGGAGGGAGGTGCCACACCTGCTCAGAAAACAAGGTAACAGGAGAGAAGTCTGTTCAGCTCTGGTGCACGCTACAATTTATGTCATAAAAGCAGGTCTCAGGCCATATGTTTCAGTACCTAATGTTTTCCCCAAACAGCACCATTTTCTTTCTGGAGAGCTTGTTTTCCCTGCAGTGCTTGTTTTACCAAAGATGCTTTTGAAAGAACTGAAGAGGTGGCAGGGGGAAATCCAGCTCAGAGGAGAAAATCCTGCGCTCAGGAGTCCAGGCAATGTGTCCAGAGTTTTCCTTTGCCTCGAGAGGGCTCATTTTCCAGTTGTTTGTGTTGACACACAGAGAGGCTGGAGTTAGAGAATCCATGGATGAGACAGGATTACATCTGCACACATATGTTTTGAGAATTGCTGTACTGAGGGCAAAATCCTGATTCTGGAGCTTGACATTTATTTGATTTGTGATCACAGAATCATTGATACTGGAAAAGACCTCTAAGATCATCGAGTCCAGCTGTTAACCCAGCACTGCCAAATCCACCACTAAACCATGTCCCTATGTATCAGGAAATTATTTTCCTTTGCAGCAGTGTTTTTTGGGGATTCAAGACTGAAATGAGCTGTTGGGTAGAAGCTGTGTAACAGATCATCCATAACACAAACAAAAGAAACCCTCAGGATAATATTCTGCATGCTGTGTAAAGTGTGCAGTGGCAAGTCTCTGCAGCTGAGCCTCAGTAAGCTGGAGGATGCAGGTTACTGCAGTGCCAGGTAAAGCTGCCTGGTGCCGTGGAAGCCGATGCAGATAAACACCACCCCAGAGCTGTGCACTAACCCACCTCGCTCTGCACTGCAGTCATCCAACAGCTGACACTAAATCCTGGGCAGGGGGAGGAAATAGAACTTTAAAATCCGCTAACCTGAATGAACAGACCTTAAATCTGTCTCTTCCTGGCACTTGTTCTTTGCATCATCATAGTAGATCATCTAAAATTTCTAATATCTTGATGGCTGGGCAGTTTTGTAGGAGCCTCTATAAACTGCCAAGGTAAACAAGATGCACGGAACTGGGAATTGCAGCGACTGGATGAGGTGCTCTTTAGACTGCCCTTCCAACAGCTTTCATAAATTTTAAGTTTTTATAAATTAAAATGGAGCCTCATTCAGCTTTCTAAGGCATCTTGATAGGACAAGGGGAAATGGCCTCAAGTTGTGCCGGGGGGTTCAGGTTGGATAGGAGGAGTGGTCAGGTGTTGTCACAGCTGCCCAGGGCCGTGGGGAGTCCCCATCCCTCGAGGGATTTAAAGCCATGTGGCTGTGGCACTTGGGGACATGGGGCAGTGGTGGCCCTGGCAGTGCTGAGGGAACGGTTGGCCTCCGTGGTCTTAGGGGTCTTTTCCAGCCTAAATGTTTCTGTGATGTCGAGAGCAACTTGGTTCCTGCTCCCGGAGGCTGTTTGTGCCACCGAAGAGGGGCACCAGCGTTTGAAGAAGTTGGAACAGAACATTTGTCCACGGGATCTATTGTGTAAATCATCAAAGTCGTTCAGACCAAAAGCTCTGGGGATGCACATGTTATCAAGGAGGAACAGCAGTGTTGAACAGATGTTATTCTAAGGTTTTGTTTGTGTTTATAGTGGATTTGTCTAATCCAGTCTGTGTGATTAATTTATGATAGATGATACCTTTATTATTACATCTGTTCCAAAATATGCAAGCGGGATACTTGAGCTATTTTTGACCATCCTTTAATCAGTGATAAATTGCCAGCAAACCCTGCTTTAAGGGAGAGGATGGCTTATCTGATATCAGGTATTACAGCAGTTTTCATGGCATGCTCAGGTGGGAGGCCAGAGGCTTCCTGTTGCTGAGGAGTTTCTTGTCTCTAGTCGTGGTTTGAGCTTGGTTCAGGTGGCTCATACTGTGCAGACCCTGAAGGATTTGGGCCTTTGCCATTTTCATCCAAACTATCAAAAGTGGTTGGTGATAATGAGAAAAGCAGCATTCAGCTTCAAGCCTGCACGTGTCCTGGAAGCCAGGCTTGGGGCAGCTCAGGCTGTATATCCAAAAATTAACCCTTCTTTTGGAAACCTTCGGGTGCTGTCACCGCTACAGGGATGGTCAGGGGCCAAAGGCATTGAACTCCATCTCCTACAGCAGCTAAGGGCTTCACAAACGGGCTTTAAAGATCACTGAAAGAGGGAAACAAAGAATTTAGAGAGTAAATAAAGAATAATATGGTAGAAATAATGTATGTGGATAAATACCATGCCACATATTTATAAATCTTCATATGCCAAATCTGAGAAATTCTGTGCTGAAAGAGGCTACTGAGATGGTGCTTCAGGTAGTTCCACTGATTCCCAAATGAAGAGTTCCCGAAGGTCCATTGATTGGTTTTGGAAACCTTATCCAAAATGCAGCTGATAGAAAGTCGGGAGGGATGAGACAGATAACGACTTTCAGTTGCTACTTAAATTAAAATTGATGGAACATGTTAAATTCAGTGAAAACAGGTTTAACTTGCTGTCAAAAGTCTGGATTCCTAGGGAAGAGGGAGCTTTGTATTATGTTTAATTTTATGTTCGTTTGGATTTGCAGATGAATGCAGTTGGAATAACTGAGAACGTGAAAGGAGATCATCGGAAGTTTGAGATCTGGTACAGTGGGCGAGAAGAGGTGTATGTGGTGCAGGTCTGTAGCTTCAGAAACCTGGCTGTTTGCACGTCCTCAGAACAGTGAGAAGAAAATGTGTCCCGTTGATCTTTCTTGTTGTAGTGATAGCTCTGCAATTTCCACTGTGCCTTGCCTGGGTGTAATGGGAATCATCAATTTTAAAAGATCAAGACTGTTTAAAATTTAGTAGTAGCTTCGAGAAAAAAGGGAATTTCAGATAATTACAGCATAGAAAAGTAAGATTTTATTCCTACATTATAATGGATGACTCTTAATTCAAAATTCAGACAATTTTCTCTTCTTCCAGGCCCAAACAGTAGATCTGAAGATGGCATGGTTGAATGAAATAAGAAAAATTTTGTTCAAGCAGCAAGAGCTTATAAAAGGTACATTTGACCAATTTCTCTGTGACTTTCACTCTGCAGCAGAAGCTTTCCTATTGTCACATTGCTAATCTTCAGGTCCACTAATTCTCACTGGAGAATTGATTTTTAGAAGCCTGGTAACAAAATGCTGGAGTGAGGCCTTACATTACAGGGAAATGACATAACTTGGAGCAGTAAAAGCCGGGTGCTCGTGTGAAAATGAATCACAGAAATACATTTTTTTGGTTGCCATTACCTTGGGGATTATTACACACTTGTTATCTTAGGTTTAATTCAACAAGATACGTAACAGATGCCTAATTTTAAGCGTGTTACGGTCTTCAGTAGCATGCTCAGTATTGGATTTGTGCTAACATGCCACCTTAATCATAATTAAGTCTGTGCTTTGCAAGAGTCCACAGGTCTGTTTTTCTCTGAACAGAAATCAATAGGGTTGTACAAAAGGTCTAATTTTTAAAGCAATGCTTCAAGTGTGACAGTCGCTAATAAAAAGAATGGATTTTAAGCTGTGTTTGCCCTCCCAGCAGTGGAGAAGCAGCAGCCTGGCTCGTGCACGGAGCAGCCGCCGCTCTCCTCCCAGCTGGGTGACGGGTGAGTTCTGGGGCTCTCCGGGGTGTCCTGCGAGCTGTGGGCACCCAGCACCTGCTGCCTGCCCGGGCTGCCTCTGCGCTGGCCCCGCTCCTGCCTGGGGGCACACGGGGCGCGCTGCTGCTCACCCTGTGGTGGCACTGGCCTGGGGACGGGGTCTGCGAGGGCCACCCTCAGCCGGAGCTGCAGCTCCTCTGCAGATGGAGACAGGTCAAAGGCAGTGCTCCAGTTCGGGGGGAGAGGCCCTGCAGCAGCTTTATTTCCCCTCCTAAAAAGATTAAGAACCAGGCACTAAGTCCTTAATCTTTATAGAAACATACAATAAGAGGTACCGGTATTATTTCTGACCCTGCTTAACAAAGTCTTGTGGAGTTTGCGTTCATTCGTGAAGTAAAACCAAGATTGATTTCTTTAATTTCTCAATCGTTCAGGAAGCAGCAGAGAGCCTCCATCAGCTCCGAAGAGAACGACTCGGAGCGCACCAGCCCGGTGATGCTGGACGGTGGGCTCGTGTCCCCCCAGAACAAGCCCCACACAAGTATGGCCCCTTCCCCTCCCTTGGGGCCATTTCTGTGGCTGCTGGCCCCCCCAGCCTGAGCCCCACGCTGTCTTGCAGGCTGGCCAGGAATGTCCCAATCCCTGGAAATCTGCGAGGGGCTGGAGGAGTGGTCGGGTCAGCAGTACCTGTCCAACTGCTCGGACACCGAAGAGGAGGAGGGGAACCAGCTGGTAGGTGGAGGTGCAGGAGCCTCAGAGCTTGAGGGGCTGCCGTGGTCAGTCGCCTTGCCTGGTTCTCCTTCGCTGGATAACGGATGTATCTTGCCCATGTCTCTCAGAATTTCCGTATCTCAGTTTGGGGAATGAGAAGATGCCTCAGCCACAGGTTTTTGAAATAATTTTAATTAAGGTAGCTGATAGGGCTCTGTCACATTCCCTGCAGCAGTCAGAAATCACAGCTGCGTGATACGAAATGCAGCTAAATAAGATAAGTTTTTCTCTACCACAGTCTCCAGGAAAATACAAAGCCCTTGCAGATTGCAAGAGGAGAGGATCAGAGGACCTGCTGGTGAAAAATGGGGATGAAATTCAGCTCTTGCATGAAGATGGTGAGGGACAGTGGTAGGTATTTCAGGATTTCTTTGCTTTCTCTCTAAGACCCTGCAGGGCAGTCCCTTGAAATGTCACTTGCCTGGTGATACACTCATTGCAGCTCCTGAGTGAGCTTTAGACTATTCCAGAAAGCTGGAGAATTCATTCCCTTGCCAAGACTGGATGCCATCTGCTCTGGCTTGGCCTGGGAAAGCAAGTCAGGACTTCCCTTGCCACGGGTGTCTGCGTGAGCTGGGTTTTACTGACACCTTCACAGCCCCTCTTGCCGTGCCCTTCCCACTTCAGATGGTGCTCCCCCTCCCCTGCCCATCCCAGCTCAGCTCCAGGCTCACTAGCAGCCAGGGTGAGTAACTGCAAGACATTTTCCTCCCCAGGCAGCTGTAGGAGTGCTAACTGGGGGGTGGCTGCAGACCCTGTTTCTGTTGTATGTAAAGCTGTGGCTCACAAGGTAACACCTCACAGCTGCTTCTCTCCTCGTGGCTGGGAGCATCACCTGGGAACCGCCAGGCCTGCTGCCCATGGAACCATTCCTTGAGTGGAAGGGCAGCGTGCCCCCTCCTGAGACTTAGAGCAGTTTGGCTGAGGTTTCTGGCCCTTTCCTTTCCAGGAGGCTTCTGACCAGCTCTCTCAGCCAGCCCAGGGTGTCAGCAGGAGGGAGCCCAGTGTCCTAATGCCTTGTTTGGGGTGTGGGAAGGGTGATGTTAGCAGGAACCTGGGTCAGATTTGTGCAGGCACCAGCCTGTAAATGCACAGGTGTCAATGCCCCGTGGAGGATTCTGACAGCTACAGCCCTTGCACTTCGAGAGAAATCAGAATAGGATAAAATAGAATATTTCAGCTGGAAAGGATCTGCAAGGATCATCTAGTCCCACTGCATTTTGAAAAATTCAGTTTGTTTTTAGCAAAAGCAACATGCAAAGCATTTCAGGTTTGCTGAAAGTTCACCTCTCCTGGGGGCTTCAGCCAGTGCCAGTCAAAGATTTCTCACACCAAGTTTTTTTGTTAGCACAAACTTCGCTGCATGGGTGAGACAGAGGGTTGTCACTTATTAGCATGAGTATTTCCAGCTGCCTAAATCTTGGCGTGAATTTACTTACAGTACCCTGACTAAAATCATCCTACCAGTCTAAACAGCAGAGGAGTGAGGACAGTCATTGCCCTTGGCTCCATCAGTAGCCAGTTTCCCTCAACTGGCATCTCTGGAGGTCTTGGGCAGGATGACTTGAGAGGGAGTCCTGTTCTTCTCCATTGTCTAGAGGGGTGTAGGCTTTTTAATTAGGTTCCTAAATTTAGGTGGGAAGAATACTTCAAATGCATGGCCAGGTCCCATTAAAATGCTTCCCTGGTTTGAGCAAATTGCACCCCCAGCTGCATAGAGTGTGTCCTCACCAAACTGCTCCTGGGTTGGTTGGCTTCTGTTACTAATGCAGTTGTCATTCAAAGGTTGGTGAAAAACCTAAACAGAAGAAAAGAAGGCTGGATTCCTGTCCACAGTCTGCAGATAGTTGTCGGTGACTGCAGATTTCGGAATGCCAAAGTTGCAGGTATTTGATAGCACGCCTAGCAGAAATATTTCATATCTCAAATCAGGTCTTTTAAGCCATTTGCATTACACTTGATCTACTAAATCTGGCTGCATATGCCTCTGCTGGAAAAATAGAAAAGCAAGCAGCTATTCCAAAAAGCCTGCAAAAGTAGTAAATTAAGCTTTTTTTGTTTGTTTAACAAGTTAAGACGTTTCTGAGACTTTAGGCGCTAGTAAATTAAAACCAAGCATTTAAAAACATAGATTTCTTTGCAAGAGCACTGGGTAGAAGATCGGGGAGAAGAGACGGAGTCTGACCAGGGATTCCCGTGACTGTTTTCCTCCTCACTGCTGTAGCTCAAACCCCGTGTGAACAGGAGGTACCTAAGCAAAATCTCCTCCTGCTGCAAAAGACATCGTGGCCTGACCCCAGCACTCTAAAGGCAATACTTCCTCCCTGCTGCCTCACTCCTGCCCTCACTGCTGCCTGCTGGTTAATCCACCCTTAGATAAAGTTTATAATAAACAGGTTACCAGGTTTCGGCCAAAGGCTTCGAGTCTCCAAACCCGTGTTTCTCATTTTCTAGCTGTAAATGTACATAGAAATAGGTAGGGAAGCATAAGAGATGACCCAAGAAAATGCCTTAAGAGCAGCCTGTTGCCCTTGCCATGTACACAGCGTCACCGCTCCATGTGTTGCCTCATCACCATGCTGTCCACTGCAAGTGGGAGACCAGGGCTGGGGGTGGAACAGCTCAGGAAGCCCACACGGACTTAGTACATTTTAAAAAAATACTAGTTATTACTGTAGGAAGCAATTTTTGCAAGGAGATTTCTCTTTAAATACTTCTTTCTGTCAGAATCTATTATTTTGATGAACGTGAAGGAAGCCATCTGAAAGGCTTAAAATTCCAGTCAGCTCTTGGTGGTTTTCCAGTATATTTCAGTGAAATCCTTCCTATACAGGAAGGTATTTTTTAATCCCCTTTGTTGCAGGGCAGTGAAATCTCACAGGTTGAAGGCTTTCTGATTTTATGTAAGGGGTAGTTTGCTAACCAATGTTCTGAGTTTCCTGGCACCCTGTTTTCAAGATGCAGTTACGGCTCCCTTGAACTTCTCTCCATGTGTAGCTACCCCATCTCGCCAGGTCCTATGCAGAGGGGTTTTCCAGCTGTGACTGCATCTCAAGAAAAGTGTGCTGGCAAACTTTGAACCCTGGTTTGCATTGCCAGTGGGTCACATCCCCAAAAACCTAGAGACTGTCAGCTCCAGAGTGGTTTATAAAGTTGCCGAGTACAAACTAAGGAGAATTTCACAAGGTGAAACCACAGAAAATGCCTCCTGTGAGTCCCACACCACTGCCCAGGTACTCCCAAGTCACGTCCCGGGGTCTGAGAGCACTGAGGCTGTTTTCCCTGTGAAGGTAACTGTTCTCTTTTGCTGTTGCTGCTCGTGCCTGCAGTCTCCAGGCATGATTCTAATTTTACATGCACCCCAGGAAATATTGGGGCATGATGTAGGATGTTCTCTTGCCATTTCCTAGAGCTATTCCTGGAGCTTTTCAGCGATGCCCTTACAGCCATAAGGAACTCGCACTCTGAAAATTGATTTTCATGCAGTACTTTTGCATTCAGCAGTTCCCTTTGCTCTGTGGGCTGGTCACTTCACACTGCAGTGGCCCTGTACCACCGACTCCTCGGGAATGGTCTGGGTTGGGCTCTTTCCTCTTCTTCAGAAGATGGAGCTCTTGCTCCAGTATAGCAGAGGGAGAATTAGGCAGCCACGCTCGTGGAGCAAAGCAGGGGCAGGAGGGAGCCTTGGAGCCCACGGGGATCATGAGCTGCTTGTGCTGAAGTGCTGGTTTGCATGTTAGCAGTGTAACCTGGACTAACATGCTGTGAGGTCCCCAAGAGCCTAGAGAGTGTTGGAGTCACTTCAGTGTTGGGGGAGAGGCAGTTCTGGCATTTTGTGGGGGCAGTGCCTGTCTTACTGCTCAGCCCCAGGTTCCCCTAACTAAAACTGTATGTGCAGTCACAGAATTTCATAGCAGAATTCGTACAAATCTGGGGTTTGGGATTTTTTTCAGGGCAAAGCCTTTAGCTGAATAGATGAAATGGTTCCCTTACCTCCACATTTCTTCTTAGATTTATACTGTGGCCCTAACTAAACCTCCCACCACAGGGTGGCTGATACCTGCACACCTACAAGCTGTTCCTCTCCCCTCCTGCTAATTATTCCAGTGGTGAGCCAATACAAATCATAATGAAGTTACCGAGAACTTTTCGCTGTCCATTTTAAGTTAGCAGAGGTGTTACTATTTGGTAAATTCTCCACTCCCCAGCCGTTTCCAGCTTTGCAAATCCACAGGCCTCTTGCAAATCTTGGCCTTTATATAAGCCATGAGGCTATCTGTGAGGAAGGTGGCTGGCTTGGAGACCATTTCAAAAACGAGTTTTCCTTCTGGTGTCCCTCTGGCTGTAAGTTCTGAGATTAGTCCTTGCTGCTTTCTTCCAAATAGATTTATTCTCTCTGCTGTGCAAACCCATGGTGGGTTTTTTTATGTGCATGATGAAGGAATAGTTTTGTATTGCAAGTGGTAACATGCAGAGCTCAAAATGAAAAATATTTGGAGAGAAGTGTGCTCAGAAAGAGCAATACTCAGAATGTAACTGCTGCTGAGCCTCACCCATGGGTTGCTAGTTGCAGCTGCCTTGCAAGTGGTCAGGCATTGCCTGGTCAACTGACTTGGCTTTTCCATGAATTATCACAGAGCTGCAAGATTCTCTCTTCATTTCAGGGGAGGGGGGAGCCCCAGCATTACAGTCCCAACTGCTCTTCTGCACTGGAGCAGGAGACAAAACATTTCTGCGTGTCCCTTGGCGGCCAGTGTGCCAAGGATGACACTTTGCAGCACTGGCAGGTCTGTGTCAGCGAAGAGAAGGGCATCTCACCCCTCAGCTGCACTGCAGCACCCACGGCAGGGGCTGCAGCCAGGTCATTTTTGACATCTCTTCCTACCCAAACTATTCTGACTTAAGGTGTGTGCAGGCTCCTGTGCTACATGCCAGAGCCCCTCCTAGTTTGTTTTAACATCCCACTTGCCAAATTCTCTCTTCCAAGCCTTAAGGGGTCCCCTGTGCGTGCTCTCCGTGCCATGGAGCTGAGGCAAGGTCTGACCCCGTGCTTCAGGCAGTGCCTGAAGGACCAAGCTCGCGTGTCCCCAGACAGGGCAGCGGGGATTGTCCTCCTGGGGACTCGAGACAACCCTTCGGTGGCTCCAGTCCTCCCGATCAGGGTATTTGCTGTCTGTGGCTCGAGCTTCCTCAGGCTGCTGTGAGCGTGTTGGCCAGACCGTGTGGGTTTTGGCCACGTTCTGGTTAAAATGCCGCCCGCAGCTTGCAGCTGCAGCACAGCTGTTGGCATGAACCCCCGCGCTTCAGCGAGCGCAGCCACAGCCTTGTGTTTGTACAGGGTCCCTTAGAGGCAAGGCTCGTTTCCTTTTGGCCCTTGAAACACAAAGCAGGGTCCCCTCCCAGCAGCTGAGGTGCCAGCCGGCTTCACAGAACAGCTCTTTGGTAACGCCGCAAAACCATCTCGAGCCTGACAAAATAAGGAGCCTAGAGAAGAGATCAGCTGGCCTTGCTGTGATAATGAAGTGATAGATGATGGAAATGAGTCAAACCCTGTGCTCCTGCCTTAGTCAAGGCTCTCACTGAAGCCCGTGGGAGTTCAGCTTTTAGGGGGAAATGCAGGAGTGCATTTATTTTTATGTTATACAAATGTTACATGATTACAGGGAACAATGTATTTCTTGGAATAAGATGCTTTAATATTAACATCATTCTCCATTACTTTATAGATGCTGCCCTGTGTAACACGAGAAAGTTTAGTTCCCCTTGAATTAAGGGTGAACTAGTAGCATCCTATTTTCGATGCTCTTTGGAAGCTTTCAACTAAGTGTTACAGAGAAATAGCACAGTAGTTGGAGCTGTCCTGTACTATTCATCACATTCACAGACCTCCACAGCCTCATCTGCACTGAGTGGGACCGGGGTCCTAAGCAGCTTCTCATGCTCATAAAGGAAGCCATTCTCTGCTCTTTGGTTTTGTTTGCCTGTGGAAAGTATGGTATTTTATTAATTTTTCCTGCTGTTTTTCCATGACATACATCATGTTTCATCAGAGAAGTACGCTACAGTTTCCTGACACTTTGTTTAGATGCTTGAAATTTCCTCTACAGGTTGAAGTAGGTTTTGCCTACTTGTTAGCTGACAACTGTTGAAGTTGCAAACAAGAGTTGAGTTTTGGTAAACCAAAAAAAAAAAAAAACCAAAAAAAACCCCCCACCAAACAAAGAAGCTGTATGTCCTGCTTAATTGATTTTCTGGGTGGATTTTTCTTAAGTATCTGCTTCAGCTACGTGAATGTAATGTTCTGTAAGAGCATCATCTGGCTGACTCACACGTGAGGATGCAATAACACTAAAGATCCTCTTTTTGCACTTAGAGTCTGACTCCAGCCCATGGCAGTCAGCCTCCTTGATTTCAGTGAGGTTTGGATCAGGTCAAACTGACAACTCAGGGTTGTCACCAATCACTTAGGGTCCCAAAGCGTCCCAAGGCTGAAACCTGTATCTAGCAAGTGTTGAAGTTTACATTAATGTATGTACTTTTGGAACACGTGCCATAAATCCAAGCTAAATGTCCATGTTTGCACTAAGGATGTTCTTGTGATAAGACTTTTTCAGCATCTTTAACAATAATGTATCTATTGAATTTTTGAGAAAGGAAAAAGAACGTTGAAGTCTCATAATTTGATTTTGTGTTTCTTTGTCTAATTTTGCTTTTGTAGAACATAGGTAGGTACAGGTGGTTTGAACTTTTAAGCAGATGCGTGCAAAGAGCACCTGAGCGTGTGGAGAGCAGGGTTAATAGTGTGCATGCAGTAGTGAGTTTGCTCTGCCCCAGCCAGAGGAAATGTTTATACCATGGACTAAAGGGGGACCTTTATGATCTGACTTTCATTTGTGAGCCGGTCCTTAGACACGGTCCTGAGTTAAGTTGAACGCACTGGGGTTTGTTTTGTGACCATTTTTGTGTGGAGGAATTGTTGAGCTGCTCGATGGCTGTGGCTGCCTGGGGCTTCCCCATCACACACTGGACATTTCTCCACTCTGGGTCTCCAGAATTGCGGGTGACCCTTGTGCACCCTCCCAAACCTGACCAGCTGAGTCTGAACCGAGCAGCAGCACAGACCCAGAGGGATCCGGTGTCCTTCAGCCACTGGCAGTCACAGTGCAGAGGTGTTAAGCCACTGAAGGTTCTTTTCATTTACTTTAAAATCAATCACAATGCACTAATTAGGTGGGAAAGTAGGAGTGTCTTAAGTTACTGTCGGGGCTGTTTATAGTGGTAACAATTCTTGTGGTGACAATACACATTTTGAGGTACAACTGTAAATATTTGTCTGAAACATAGCACACATTGCATATTAAATGATTTTAATCTTTTTTGTCTTCCATAGTTTTAAATCTAAGCTTTTATTAATTTATGAGGTTGATAAGTTCTGCAAATCTGAATGTACAGTCTGAGGTTTTTAACATTTGAAACTTTGCACACGACATGGTATGTTTCCCTGAGTATGCTGTTGAACTAGGCTCTTCATGTATATGTATAAATTACAGTAGAGAATTTTCTCTGACTGCAAGTTTAAATGAACTATATTGTATATGTACCTGTAAAAAATGTGTTAAATCTATATTTAAAGATTAAAAACTTGTTAAATAAATCCATCTGAGAATATGCAATTCTGTTCAAAGACACACATCCGCTATAATTCGAGAGAAAAAAAGTGCTCACAGTGTTGGTTTTATTTAATTTCCTTAGACCAACTTAAAACCTTCTTATATGCATTTTGATTTTAAGGTGAGCAGTGGCAGATGCTCCAATTAGTTCCTTGCTGGATACAGTGGCAATGAAAGTGGGAGAGGCACCTGAGCCTCTGAAGGAGCCGCTGCTGAAACCCTGCCCTGGCTCAGGGTGTCCCCAGCCTCC